>JAVLVB010000125.1:1003284-1022770 GCA_032876305.1 Orestias chungarensis | reverse complement strand
CCCAAAAAAAAAAAAAAAAAAAAAAGATTTACATCTAGTGGCCAGAAGGTGGCGGCAGAGGTTAGGTTCCTAGTGACTGTAACACATGGTAGAAAATAACTGTGATGGAGGGGTAAGAAATATCAAAGCATAAAATGAACAAATTAATTTCTAAAGATTTCTCGGGGATATTCTTCCATGTTTGTATACATCCAACCACCATCTTATTAGCAGCGCTGGATAAGAGGATTGTCCCTCCATTCAATCTTTCCCTGAGTGTTTGTTACTTACTAATGGGAGCGTTCTCTCTCTCTGGGCCATTACTTCTCAGATTTCCTCTAGTGGTTTGAATGTTTTCTTGTTGTTCGCCAGTGAAGTCCCTAGTGACTATTTCTCAGTTTATGCTCATCAGGTACACCTCTCAAGTCTCCCTCGTGCTGTCGAGTAGGCCTATCAAGAAGCTCAGTAACATCTGGATCTCCACTTTTATTCACCACTCCTCAGGACTCCTCCAGACCCTGTCAGCCGGATCGGTCCGCTTCAGCTTTGCAGTGCTCCGTTTTTTCCAGCCTTTAGGTTAATTTGATTATTTTCATCGTAAATAAACCTTACTAACTTGTTTCTTTGAGAGTGTCCTGTTCATGTGTGTGAAACAGCTTTAAAATAAACATGAAAAGCTGTTTGTTTAAAAAAAAGAAAAGGAACAAATAAAAACAGTAGATAATACAAATTAATTCAGAAGTAAAGAAAAATCTACCCATGTTAGTTGGGTAAATCTTTTATTGACCTTCTTCTATGCTTGAGATTTGCTTTGTGTTTGTTGGATTAACGTAGCAGAAAAACATTTAAGTGTAAGGCCGTGATCTCATACAAGAGAGACAGACAAACAGGGTGTAAGGCCTTTTTACTGACCATAAAATTGTATCTTACAAAAACAATTTAAAATATTTAGGGTCCTAATTCAACCAAAAAAATGGAAGACTATAGGTTTTATAGCGTACCCTTCTATAGCTGCTGTCCAAATTATTATTATTATTATTTGCACGTTTCTGTCGGCACTTATTTAGTTTTTCTTCTGTTGATGAATTTAAAGTATCTGGGGTTGGAAATTTACCTTGCCGTCATCCCAATAACGTCTGTCAGTGATATAATAACTGTGTCCCATTCAGAATTCCCAATTAGATAACTCAACAACTGCCTTTGTTTACAAGATCGGAGCTGGAACTGGAAATGATCCCAGCTAATGGTGCTTCATTTGTTAAAGTATGTCAGAGATTATATTTTTTCCTTTCTATGAATCTTCTTATTTATAAATTTATAAATGTATTTGTCTGCTTTAATAAGTCAGTTTCCACTGATAAATTTGTCCAATTAAATAAAAAAACTGTCATACTCTTATAGATCTGCAGAGTTTAAGGCCATAAGAAATAATCTGTTGGTCTTGTGTTTTAAAATAAACTCATTGGTGTTATTTTCCCACCTGGTTTAAGTTCTTAAAGTGAAAAACAACCTTTCTCTCCTGATTATGTGTTTTACCATTCTGAGCTTTAATCCATGCTCCAGTCTTCATAACCAGAAGCTCCCACTCCTCCTTTGCATCCATCTTAAAGCCATGAAGCCAGATCAGAGCCAGAATGGAGGCCCATACTTCACTGCTGACCTAATTCACAGAGGGATTTAACATATAACAAAGGAAAGAATGAAAAAATGTTGCATTGTTTCACTAGAGTTAGTCTACCAGCTACTGAGCAACTATTAATAAATATTTTTAGAGGTTTAGTTAAGTAAACTGGCTAAAAACTGGAGTTGTCTTCCAGCAAATATGTCCTGCATTCAAAACGTCCACTTTTAAGTGTAGATTTGACATATTCTCCCTAAGCATTCAGGTTTTCTCTCTTTGTATTAAGGCTTCATTCCACAGTTTGAAAATAATGCATGTTAGTCTGTTTGGCCAGATGGATTGGTGACCAGGGTCAATAATAAATGTTTTCAATTAAACTCTGGACATTTTTAAAACTCCCCTGCTTGCAAGCATAAATTGAATGATTTTATTTAATAACTTTTTTAAATCCCCTTTTCAATTTATTTTTTTATTATGTAAATCTAATTTTTAAATATTATTATTTTTCAAATGACCATGACCCACCGATTCTGGCTTTAACTTTTCCATCTCCTCTCTGGTCTTTCCCAGCACAGCAGCCAGATCTGCATCAAGCAGCCAGCAGCCAGACGCTTTCTGAAGACACACCAGCTGAAGCAGGGAGTCTTTCTGGGGCTTCAGAGACTGAAGGTCTAATCCATCTGATTTAAAAGCTGTAAAGTAAAAAGATCAGGAGGGTGCATAAGGTGAATTCAACTGTCTTCATGTTTTATAAATATGATTTACAATTATTGAAAACCGAACCAATAGTGCTGAAGATTTCATTCATACATTCTTGAACAAAGAGAAATTGTTTAAAGTGTTCATGTATAAGGAACTGTTGCTCCATGTGTAAATAGCTAATGCAACGTAGAATAAGGTAACTTCTTTTAAAATAGAAAACTTAAACAGTCATGACAATTTGACTGATAAACTCTTTCACAGCAAAAATCTTCAAAGCTCCTAAATAAACTGTCATCAATCAACCGTTTTATTTTATATGAAATTGGTCCTTCTTTAAAACTTTAGTTGCCACATTGCTTGAAGGATGCCATAGTTATGAATTTAATACATACAATTTCTATAGCAATTTATCAAGGATCCTGTAAGGCTACGGGTGTATTTGGATCTGTAGTTGCCACGACTGGCGTTGTGAAATCTAATTCTGCAAACGATTGTGCAGGTGCCTGCTTTAGATTGGTGCCTGGAGGACAACGGGGGACGTCCGATTGGTGGCTTCCCAAACGTGACTAGCATAAAAGCTGCTGACGTGGACTTCCTGGGGAATCCCTCCTCTGTTTGTTAAACACCCTGGTTTTGGAGTTTGTAGGAATGAGCTGCCATTTATGTCACCTCAGTTCTTTCCTTTTTTTTTTTTTACTTAGGGAGGTAAGTTTTTGTCATTTGGTTTATTTATTTTCAATTAGGTAAGTTCATTATTATTCAGATAGTCTCTTTTTTTTTGTTTTGTTTCGGCACTGGCTCATTCTGAAGTTATATGCTACCTTTTGTCACAGCTTTTTTTTTTTATAAATATCATTGTAAAATGTTTAACTTTGTGTGTGATGGCTACTTGGGATGGGAAGAGGAGGGACCTTTCATGTTGCGATCTAACCACTCCTAGATGGGTCGTAACATAGTGCATAACTAAGATCTGCTAACTGAAATGGGATTTCCCTTTACCTTCTGATCAACTATAAAATGTCTAGTTGTACTTAATCAGACAGGATGCATGCTAGTCTACAGTCTAAACAAGCTTACTGACAAACAATAATAATTAGCAACAGCAGTTTTTTCACTCAATTAATATTCCTCAAAGCCTAAACACAATACTTTAGTTTGAACCTAACCAGATAACTGGAATTAATCAAAGAAAGCTACACATTTTTTTTACTTTGGCAGTAGTTATAGTTTGTTATAGTAGTTTCATAAAGCTGTAGATATATACCTATATACATATGTACAATTTTGTATGACAATTATGCCCTACAGCGATATTTGATATTGATGTTACTAATTATAGATCTTTAGAACTTGTTATTCTAGAGTACTCAGCAGATTGTAGCGATAAATGTTTCGACTGCAGTTTTTTTTTTTTACTACTTTACTTACCTATATTACCTTGTGGCTTAGCTTCAAAGTTCTCTAATACAGAAATAAGAAGAAAAAAAAGTGTTATTCAAATGAGTAACGTGTAAAAGCTTGGAACAAACATTTGATCAAGAAATTTGTAAATTAATATTATTCATAGATAAAAAATTGTTGAGCAACTTTTTGCAAATTTCAATTAATATTTTGAAGATTTGAGGATTTTTTGAGGTTAAAAGGTCTCCTTGCCATTACCCTAATTATTAGTTCCTCCAGATAATCACTTTAGGAATCAAATTGAGAAACCAGGCATTAATTAATATCACTTAAAATTAGAAGAAAAAATAATAAATAGAATATATATATATATATATATATATATATATATATATATATATCTTTCCGGTCTTGGGAAATGAACAATTATAGGTTCAACATAAAACAATGTTTCAAGTGCTCATTTTTAATAATTTTTATAAGTATAGAAATCCAATAACACATTTTAAAATGTAGATGAAAGTTAATAAACTTACAAAGATATTTACTAGCTAAGCAAGCCTTTTTCATCACTAAAATAGAAAAGAGAAGAAAGAAAAAAAGTTGATCCACAAAATAAATAAATGATAAAATCTATACATCCATCCTCACACACCCTTGTCCTTATTGGGGTTGGGTGGGTCTGCTGGTGCCTACAACGGGCGAGAGGCAGGAGTACACCCTGGACAGGTCACCAGACCATCGCAGGGCAACACAGAGACATACAGGACGAACAACCACTGATACACTCACACCTAAGGACAATTTAGAGTGCCCAATCAGCCTAAAAGTCAGGTTTTTGGACTGTGGGAGGAAGCCGGAGTACCCGGAGAGAACCCTTGCATGCACAGGGAAAACATGCAAACTCCTTGCAGAAAAACCCGAGACGCAAGGTGGAATCGAACCCAGAGCCTTCTTGCTGCATGGCAACAGAGGTGGACAATATCTCGCTATAACAGAAAAATGCAAAAAAAAAAACAAAACAAAAAAACAATAAGAAGAAACAAAAGATGCTGTTTTGTATTTAAAGGCATAATTTAGGACAGAATTTTTGTGCATTTTAAATGTTTTCTAAGTCTAGATAAAATGATGGTCTGTTGTTTCAAAAGGTTTTTTATGTTGTGAAGATGGCCTCACAACAAGTTAGTCGACATTTTTTAGCTAGTCGACATCCTTTAAAGTGTATTTCTGCTACAAAGATTTATTTGTAAGCACAAATGTAAACGTACAATTTCTCTAAAATATTTGTTTTTTTCTCATTAAATCATTGCGAAAATTGTATTTATATTTAACAGTAAATATGTGAATTCTGTAACATCTATATTGACTTATTTTTTCCTAAGATCTCATAATGAAAATGAGCTCCAATAAAAAGAAAAACGTTTAAGAGATACAATTATTCATACTTTTAGACTAACATAGCAAAAATATTCATTGTATTACTGCTAGGTATCTAAATATATTGTGTTACTTCAGATTACTCTCAACAGATTGCAATCATAGTTTTTAATAGTACTTTACTTACAACGTTTTAGTGGAGCTGAACAAGCGATAGCCAACCCATAAACAGACAAGAGCAGAAAAAGAGGAACAAAGATGTGGTTATGTATTTGGAGGTATATGTTTAAACAAGTTGTAATATATAACTTTGCAATTATTTCACCTCCTCTCATTAAATCGTTGTAACAGTGTGATTCCATATTGATGGATCTCACAGTAAATTTAGACAACAAAAAGTTCCGAAAAAATTGTTTATACTTTTAACTTGATAGAATACCACAACAATTAATTAAAGTATTTACCTTAAGGCCTTAAATAGCTTCTGTTACTAAAGAGTAATCTCAATACGGTGCTCTGATCATTTTGTAAGTCTACTTTTTTTGGTGCATTATTTACACAGTTGTGTTGGAGCAAAACCAATGATTCTCGTCCGAGAGCACTCTGACTGGGCCAAAACCAAATTTTAATATCACTAAGAGGCCAATGAAACTCAGATAATTTCAACATTAATGAGTTTCATTAAATTGAACTTAAATGACGCAAAGCCGTTTTGAACATTGCAGTTTATTAACCTAGTCTGGCAACAGCTTTTCTCAGTCTTGGTTAGAGAATAAGCAAATAATGAAAGAACTTCAAAGAATAAAATCAGAAAACAAAGGTTACGATTCAACAATTCTTTTAAATATGTCTCCAATCTCTGTTTCATACGGTGCAAATAGCCTGTTGAATTGTTGTGCATTTTAAAGGTTTTTCTAAGTCTGGGTAAAATTTTGTCTGTAGTGAAAGAATTTTTGTTGTTGTTGTGAAAATGGCCTCATAAGTTAGTAGGTATTTTTGTTTTTACCATGTTTAAACCAATCTCAGCTATAATCCGGAAATGTTAAAATTTTGAAACTCAATCATAGTACTTTGATAAGATGTCATAATAGCTTCATTCTTTAAAGTATAATTCTGCTACAAAGATCTATTTATGAGCACAAATGTAAACGTACAATTGCACTAAAATATTTAATCCGTTCTAATTAAATGGTGAGAATTGTAATTATTTTTAACAGTTAACATGTGCATATTGTAACCTCTATGGACTGATTTCCTCCAAATAGCTCATAATGAAAACGAGCTCCAATAAAAAGAAATTTTTTAAGAGATACAAAAATTCATAATTTTTAGAAATTCATTTTATTACTGACATGTACTACCTAAATATCTTGTGTAACTTCAGATTACTCTAAACAGATTGCAAATGTCTGTTTTTACTTTAAGTAGTGCTTTTCCCACAAGGGCTTGCTAGAGCTGAAGCAGACCTAGTAATGGCTAAAAAGGATAAAAAACAACAAATATAAACGAAGCTGCTGTTATGGATTTAAAATCATATGTTAAAACAAGTTGTAGTACATAACTTTGGGATTATTTTACCTCATCTCCTGAAATCATTGTAACAGTGTGACTTTTTGAGAACACGAAAAAAACAACAGGAAAAACATGTAATGCTAAGGGCTAACCTACAATTATAATACTGTTGATGTGTTGTGCTTGTACAAAGCTCTGTGCCTGTGACTTTAAATCTATCTCTCTTTTCACCTGCACAATTAGACAAGCATGAAAAATCTCCCCTGACTTAAATTGAAATATAAGCACACTATTTTAAAACTTATCACAATGTATTTTATTATACTAACTGAAAAATGCATCAAGTTATTAATTGTATGTGTAGCTGTTAGGGTATAAGAATAGTAATATATTTCAGCTTGTTAAAAAAAATATATGGGAAAAGCAATTTCTTGAGGCAGAAAAACAGTCATTCAAACAGTGGTCAGGAAACCTGTTGGAGAGATAACAATACTTCTCTGAAAACCACTTTGAGGGGACAATATATGCTAAAAATAAACGAGGGGGTTACATTAGGAACTGCACAAATAGCAGCAACAGTTGGTAGCAATGTTGCTAGAATGAAGAAAAGTTTTTCAAACAGGTTTAAAGTCAGTAAGTCAAGTCATTATGAAGAGAGGCCTTTTTGTCCTGTAACTGTTTTTCTGTTGCCAGGAGGGTAACCATCATCTCAGAGATTAGGGAGACATAGTTTCACAGGTTTATTGATTGATTTATCATCATTATCTCTATGTTGCCAAGTGATGGGCTAACCACCAGTCCAGGATGTAAGTCCTCTAACCCAAGAACCACATGTATATCACAGCCCTGATTGGATGGGTATTTTATCTGTGAAACAGAATTGACTAGATTACCTTCAACAGGAGCATTTACCAGCACCTCATCCAAGGACTTCAAAAAGGTTGAGTGATCCAAACTTCTTTTTGGTGCAAATGCAATTAGGAACTGTCCAAGACCCACACATAGGGAGTGTAGTCTACCCTTTTGTTCAACGGGGTAAAACCCAATGTTCAGACCCCAAGATGGGGGAAAAGGACTATAATCACTCAGATAAGACTGCTTTCTTTGCTGTTGTTTATCATACAGTTTCCCTGGCATATAAGTTAACAGCAAGGGCATAACCAAAAAGATTATAGCAATTACTGTTAAACCAGGATATAAGGTGTTGTACCCAGTGTCCTCTACAGGCTAGAGATTGAAGTGTATCTAGTTGTGAGACGGATGATCTGCCAGACTGTACTTCACTGTCACAATACCCTCGGCTGCCTCCAAATTCTGAAAAATATATTTAAAAAAAACAAAAATACAAAATGAAAATATATTAATAAAAATAAATATTCAACTTAATATTTAGTTTTTGGAAGAAAAACACAAAATGAGAAAGTGGTGGTACCTGTCCTGTAAGCTGAGTATAGATCAGTGACCTCTGACCCTGAAACATTTTTGTAATGGGAGGAGAAAGAATGGTGGCCGACACTCCCTTTGGTAAATCCCAAGACACGGAAATGTCTGCCACAGCCGGCTGTAGCGCAAACCTGAGTGACTGCATCACCTGTGGTTAAAACAAAAGTTATGAAATTATTTCCTTCTATGAATTCTGTTTAATTTTACATTGAAGTGAAAGAATTTCATCCAATCAAACAACTGATTCTACTTATCAAACAGTGCATCGCATTTAGTTTATCGTTGAAATCAGTTGAACACGTTTCACATCAAAGAAAACCCATCAGATTACATTGCTTCATTGACTTGAAGCAACCACTCCTCCTGAACTTGCATGCCCAGAGAGTGTTGCACGTGGACTTTGAAGCAATCCCTTATACTGACCATTGATGTATTACCTCAAAATGCATATAGGTGTTGGTGCATTCAGGTATTTTTTCTTACTTTTGGTTGCATCCTGTCAGTCCCAGTGATGAACTGGGCATGACATCCTCCCCCATTGATAAGAGCAGAGCCGGCTCCTTCTCCAATCCCAAAAGAGAAACACCTATGATACAAGAGTCTGACTTTAAACCCGCAACAACATCAGAACAGGACTCAGACTGGAAATATGTGGGTTTATGGTTTAACCTGTGAAAGCCTTAACAAGTCCTGTAACTTCTTTGGGGTTTGCCACTGCTCCGTCAGTAAAGACAAACAGCTGAGATAGGAGAAATCCCCAAAAACTAAGTCGTAATGAGTGAGTCTCTAATGTCTTACTTACATAAGCTGTATAAACCAGATAAAGAGCAACTCAATAAGTAACAATGAGCTCCATGAAAAACAGGTGTGTCAAGCATTCCTTAAAAGGGAGGAACAGTAGGAGTTGTTCTGAACAAACAGTGTTTAGAGTACCTTACCTGTCGAGGATCTTGAGAAAGACAAGACTGGGCATAAATGTGTTTAAGAGGATTCAGAATCTCTGTTCCGCCAAGATTAACCTCCATCTTTTCAACCTTCTTCAGAGCCTCCTTCATGGTCTTCTCATCGTACTCCACGCTTGTCCTGCCAAACAAATTTAAGGAATACTTCAATAAAAATCATGAGAAAATCTTTTTCTTCCAAAGTCTTGAAATGATCAGGAACCACTTTCATATGAATCCTTGTGTGGAAATTGTTTAAAAACGAGAGTCAAACAAACTTTTATTTAAACAAATGTTTAGAGTTAAATGTCACTCATGGAAAGATGTGTTCAAAGCTGGATCCAAAACTGTAGATGTTTAAGTAGCAGCCCATTGGTAGACTCTTTAAAAGGAGCAGCAGAGTGTCCTAAAGAACAATACAGGAACTAATCAAAAATGCTTTCACAACTTACATAAAATAAAATTTATTTAGAAAATATCACATATAACATAATTTATATAAAAGTCAGTAGGCCAAATGCCCTCTATAATTATTGGTACCCCACTACACTTAATTGCACCTCTGGTAAAAAAAAAATACCAAGAAACAAAAAAATCAGAAAGCAATAAAAGATAAAAGATACTTACCGAAACAAGACTATATTTCCGGTTTTAGTAATTGAGTCTGTTGAGACTATGAGCAGGTTTTCATTGATTAAAATTCTACCCTTCTTTCAAGATGGCTACATTCAAGTTTGTCCTGGCTTTGCTCTGACTAGCTGTTACCTTGAAAAACTAATTGCTGTTTCATAAGATTAAAGAGCTTAAGGCGGTTATCTACTCCAGATGCAACATTTGCTGGTCATCAACATGCTACAAAAAAACTTTTAAAACAATCTCAAACATCTCTTTAAAAGATGGAATTAATACCCTTGCACTGCTGATGAGAGTTCCCTGCTGTGTGCTGTTATTCATGGGACAGCCCATACTTCCTGATCGATCCATCAAGAACACAAACTCTCCACAGGAGGCAAGTGAGGACATCACTGATTGAGGGAACACTGGGTAAAGGCTCACCATCACCACTGGATCACCCATCAGAGAGCCTGGAACATGTTAGGGATGGAAAAAAGGATAAAAATAAACCTTTGAAAACTGCAACAATTAAATTAAGCACACTCTTATGGGTAGGACAACTATAATTTAAAAAGTATGACAGCATTTTCTGAAATGTGCTAAATAAACAAAGAGTCAAATTTTGGTTGAAGGCCAACCTCTGTTCTTTATTTTATTTTAAAATTAATGATATATTAACTTAAAAAGACTGTTTAAATATGTAGAAGGTGGTGCATATATTCACATTTTGGGAATGTGTGTTTTATCATCTGTAAATGTTTCTGAATAAAAGTTTAATGTGTAAAAACCCCTTTTTAAATAAATTCTTCAAAAAAACAAATCCATTCTCACCAGGTGTGGCAGAGACCTGTCCTGCTTCCACCACAGCAGATGGTTGGTGGGCATCTTTGTAATAAATCAGCACTTCAACGTCTCTGTCAAACTTGTGTCCTGCAGTCAACTTAACCTACAGTTGAAAAACACCAAAGAATGAAAATACATTTACTTGTTTGTAAAAACGACACTTAGTTGTAACATCAGCTCTCTACCCACCGTGACCTGAGTTTGATCATTGTTGAGGTACTGAAGAGGCTCCAGGGAACAGTTGGACTCTACTTTAGAGACTGGACGAGGAGAGGACACTCTGGCAGAGAAGGACAGACTGTAGGGAACCAAAGAGGCTGGAACTGAGGTCACCTGAACACTGGGAGCTTCACTAACCGGGAAACAACATTAGAGTCAACTGTGAGTCACGTGGCTTTTGGTTAAAGGGAATATGACTGCATCCATCTATCTGCTGGTTCTCCTACCCTGAGGTTGGTATCGAGGGTTGAGAACAGCAGGCAGACAGAACCTCAGCCCGTCATCAGCCTGCACAGCCAGCTCAGTGACGTACTCCAGCCTGATGGAGGCGCTCTCTCCTGGAGGCAGACTGCCCACCCTCAGAGAGAAGATATCTGGACTCTCATCACTCTCCTCCAGCAGGAAAGCCTGCTGACCAGAGCTCAGAGCATCATCATACTCCTCCTGAGCCTGCAGTCCACATGAAACATGTCAGCAATGTTCACTTTACTGTTTCATCTTCTTCATAGAGAAGACATCTTTGTGTTCAGCTCACCTGCTGTTTCTCCTTCACCTCAGCTACAATGTGTCTCTGTCCAATCTGAGCACTGAAATGACACACAGCAGCATCTCCAGGCAGAGGGAAGACAAACACAGCCTTCAGAGGTTTGTCCTCCTTGTTCTCATAGACAAGAGTGGAGACCAGAGTAGCCACGTGGTCCCTGACCTCCAGCTGAGCATCGATGCTCTTCATAGGAACTCAAGCAGCAGAACAAAGAAAGACATGAATAACCCACACACAATTGTACAAATAAACTGTCCAGAGTTTATTTTTTCATAATTTCATCATATGAATCTTTCAGTACCATGTTGACTGAGACCGAATTGCTCCATACACAGTTTTGTTTATCTAATATAGCTAAAGTTAGCTTTAATGTAAATGACTATCAAGTTAAATTAGAATGGAGATTGTCATTAGCATGTTCACCCACACCAATTCTTCTGCTTTAATACAATGATGTGGGCAGTGATAGTTAGATTTGGAGGCCGTGTTTGGAAGGAATGGCCTCCCAATCTGTACCTGGGTGGTGTCATGTTCATTCATAAGTCTGTCCATCTGTGCTCTTGACAGCAGGACACCCGAGGCTACAGTTCGATTAACTTTATTGTCGTATCATCTGAACTGCAGGCGCATGTCTTGGAGGGGTGGAGCTTTCAAATGTTCACTAACTGGCGGGGAGTTGGTTCTGATGTTGGGGGAGGATACCTGTCAGACCTGGCAGTCCCAAACAAATCTTTATTGTCTGCTGGGAACACCAGAGTCTCCCATGTGATGAAGCTTCAACTCCCACCTCTGGGACAGCTTCAAACATGTTCCAGGGGAGATGGGGTGTGTTGAGTCCAAGTGGATGTTGTTTACCAGAGATTAGAGAAACAGTAAAAGATTCAAAGTCTTCACAGATGTGAGTTTACAGTAAGAGACTTGTTTTCAGCATATTTTTGTTTTTTTACTAAAACATTGGCAATCATAAATCAAGCACAGACTCAAGTATTTATTAAACCATTTTAGATAGAATAAAACAATAAAACCATTAACAGATGACCAATATTTTTGGTGTTTGTTTTTGACCAATGCTGACATTTGAGAATTATCACTTCAAATCGCTTTGGAGGTATACAAATTTCCAGTTTAACAAAAATTATATGCATTTGTATAGTTTTATACAGCTGCATTTATGTGTCCGAAAAGAAATACCTGTACTGTAAATGTTAAGTACACACCCTTGAACAATTAAATTTATCAATAACGAAATAAATTTTTTATTAAAACAAAGAAAATCTGCTTCTCTTGGCCATTAACAGCTTCAGTAGTTTCTTCAGCACCTAGGTGTTTCCATAGTAAAACTGAAGGCTGCTCTTGGTAAACCTCAAAGGCCCAGAGCTTCTTTCTTCACGCTGCAACCCAACAATGTATTTCCAGCTTCAACACACTGTGGCACACATGCAGCTGAGGGAAAAAATTTAAATAAACTTATTAGTATTATTTTCCCCACCTGTTTTAACCTCTTACAGTGAAACACACTGTGTAAAAAAAAAAAAAAAAAAACTTTCCCCCAAGATTATGTATTTTACCATTCTGAGCTTTAATCCATGATGCCGTCTTCATAGTCAGAAGCTCCCACTCCTCCTTTGCATCCATCTTAAAGCCATGAAGCCAGATCAGAGCCAGAATGGAGGCCCATACTTCACTGCTGACCTAATTCACAGAGGGATTTAAAATATAACAAAGGAAAGAATGAAAAAATGTTGCATTGTTTCACTAGAGTTAGTCTACCGGCTACTGAGCAACTATTAATAAATATGTTTGGATGTTTATTTAAGTAAACTGGCAAAAAATTGGAGTTGTCTTGCAGCAAATATGTCCTGCATTCAAAACGTCCACTTTTCTGTGTAGAGTTCACATATTCTCCCTAAGCATTCAGGTTTTCTCTCTTTGTATTAAGGCTTCCTTCCACAGTATGAAAATAATGCATGTTAGGCTGTTTGGTCAGATGGATTGGTGACCAGGGTTGATAATAAATCTTTTCAATTAAACTCTGGACATTTTTAAAACTCCCCTGCTTGCAGGCATTAATTGAATGATTTTATTTAATAACTTTTTAAAATCCCCTTTTCAATTCTTCTCCTTATTATGTCAATCTAATTTTTGATTATTATTTGTTTTAATTGACCATGACCCACCGATTCTGGCTTTAACTTTTCCATCTCCTCTCTGGTCTTTCCCAGCACAGCAGCCAGATCTGCATCAAGCAGCCAGCAGCCAGACGCTTTCTGCAGACACACCAGCTGAAGCAGGGAGTCTTTCTGGGGCTTCAGAGACTGAAGGTCTAATCCATCTGATTTAAAAGCTGTAAAGTAAAAAGATCAGGAGGGTACATAAGGTGAATTCAACTGTGTTCATGTTTTAAAAATATAATTCACTATTGTTGAAAACCGAACCAATAGTGCTGAAGATTTCATTCATAAATTCTTAAATAAAGAGAAATTGCGCATTACTGAGAAAGAAACTTTGTTTAAAGTGTTCATGTATAAGGAAATGTTCCTCCATGTGCAAATAGGTAATGTAACATAAAATAAGTTAGTGTCTTTTACAATAAAAAGTTTCTTAAAAGAAATTAAACAGTCATGACAATTTGACTGATAAACTCTTTCACAGCAAAAATCTTCAAAGCTCCTAAATAAACTGTCATCAATCAACCTTTTAATTTTATATGAAATTGGTCCTTCTTTAAAACGTTAGTTGCCACACTGCTGGAAGGATGCTATAGTTATAAATTTAATACATACAATTTCTATAGTAATTTATCCTTCTTATCTGCATGAGGCATGAAAAATATATCTTAAAAAAAACAAATGATAGAAAAAAAAATAAAAAATTTATTTCTATCTTTCTGGTATTGGGAAAGGAAAAATTATAGGTTTGACGCAAAACAATTTGTTCAAGTGCTTTTTTAATTAATGTTTCAAAGTATAGAAATCCAATAACACATTTCAAAAACTTTAATGAAAGTTAATAATTACGAATTTTGTCAAATGTTCGAGTGTTAAAGTGGTTTAAATCCGGTCTGGCAAAGACTGCAAAGAAAATGGACTATTAGATTGTGAAGAAAATAGTCAAAACACAAAGTTAAAGATGCAAATTCACCCGCAAACATTTAAAAAAAAAAATTTCATAGTACTTTAGTTACATATGTTCATAGTTTTTTTTATTAGCCTTAGTCTTTAACTCCACTAAAACAGAAAAGAGAAGAAAGAAAATAGGTTGATACATGATACACACACACACACACACACATATAGACACACACACATACATATATATATTTATTTATTTTTTGACGGCTTTTTTACTAATTTACTTACCACATCCTTCAGAAAATGAACCAAATTGAAGATCACCCAAAACAGAAGACCAGATCAAACGTTTAGTTAATATTTGCTACAAGGTTAACACAAATAATCCAATTTTTTAAATCAAAAACACTTGTAAAATAACAGGATTACAACCCAACCAATAGTTACAACTTTGTTAACAAAATTCTATAAATATTTTGGTGACGATGTCCCAATCTATGAGGTTGGAAGCAGGGGTGTCAAAGGTATTCACATGCATCACTCAAGTAGAAGTATAGACATTAGGGTTTAAAATGTGTCTGGAGAAATTTAAGTATCAACCCAAGCCTTTAATTTAAGTAAAAATGTAAAATTACTGGTTTCAAAACTACTTCAAATACAAGGGTTAAATTAATTAAGGTACTACTGAGCATTAACATTCATCGAGTGGAAGATGTGATGACTGGTTGCCTATAAAATAAAGTCAAACTTCAAAAGTTTTATCAATAGCCTTTAAACAAACCGGATATCTTACAGATAAATATTTATACTTCTCATCCCACCATACTTCTCTGTATTCAGATGACGTGATTTATCTGGATAGTTTTTTTTTTAAAGATAAAAAGGGTAATGAAAACAACTGAAATTAAATAGGAGTAACAAGGTTAGTTTTGAAAATGAAAGCAGTGGAGGTAAAAAGTTGACTTGAAAAACAATTACTCCAGTATAGTATAGTATATTTGAAGTATAGATACTCCAAATTTCTACTTAAGTAAGGTAACAAAGTATTTGTACTTCGCTACTTGACACCTCTGGTTGGAAGGTCTCCTTTTCATGGGCATCACCTTTAGGTCCTTCAGTCTCTGATTTTATGAGAAGAATGGAGACTCTAACGGTGCCATTATAAAAAATTTAAATTACGATCAGTCAAAAGAAAATTAGCCAAATAGAAATTTACTGAATCTCAGTCTGCCAGGGCAGCAGTATCAATAATGAAATATTTTAATAAAACTTTTTATTTTTATCAGTTTGTTTGTTTGTTTTTCTACAAGTTTTTTTTAATGGGGAAGAAAAACATATTAAAAATGACACGCAATTAAACATAGTGTCCATTTTCTAAGAAATGTAAGAATAAGCTTAGGATTCTCAAGTTTTTGAAAGTATTCTGTAATGACTTATATCAGAAATAAATTGTGTAAATTTAGAGTTCTCTCAACAGATTACACTAAGAATTGTTTGACTGTAGGTTTTTTTATTGGTTTACTTAGTACGTTGCTGTCCATCTGAACAATGAAGAATGATTTTAATAGTAATTTACTTACGAGGTATTGGAGGTGGACAATCCATCATCTCTGTTAAAACAGAAAAGAGCAGAAGCAAAAAACAAAGAGAAACAGAGATGCAATTATGTATTGGAAGGCATATGTTAAAACAAGCTGTAGTGCTTAATTCTTCAACAAATTATTTTGCCTCCTCTCATAAAATGCTTGTAACAGCGTGATTAATCTTTAACTGCTAAAATATGAATCTTTCAAAATCTATACTGAATGATTTCCTCCAATGGGCTTTCTAGGTATTATTCATACTATTTAACATAAACTATTATGGACATTCATCTATTTATTGATCTGTATAAATTAAATATCTTGTGTTACTTTAGAATACTCAACAGATTGTAGTCGTAATTTTTTACTGTCGTTTTTTATTGCCTTACCTACTAAGTGAACATCATTTAATACAAATAATTTAAAGAGCAAAATACGTAAATCAACTGACAGTAAAACCGGAACAAACCTTCAGACCTAATTTCATTCAATCAAGAAATCTGAGACAGAGAAAACTAACAGATATTCAAACATTTTTATCAAATTTCCATTTATATTTAGATTATTTGTCTTGGGTCAAAAACTCACAATCTTTAAGTTCAGAAGCTCTCCTTTCCATCACTCTCTTTAGGAAAAACATTGATAATCTGACCGAGCCAAAACCAAATGTTAATGTTACTTACAAGTCAAAGAAGCATTAACAACTTCAAAAATACTACATCTTATTAAAAGTAACTTAAATGACCCAAAGGCAATTTGAGCGTTGTCGTGTTTTAACCTGGTCTGGTAACAAGCTTTTATCCCTTTTAGTCAAAGAATATGTAGTCTGACTTTGATCAATATAATCAACAGACAAAGGTTAAAATAGAAGGAAAATATAAACTATCTATTATCTGTTCCAATTTGTGCAAGTAGCCTCCTGTATTGTTGCGCATTTGTAATGACTTCTAAGTCTGGATAAAATGAAAATGGCTGTTGTTTAAAAAAGGATGTTTATACTGTGAAAATGGCCTCATAACATTTTTTGCCACGTTTTAACCAGGTACATCTATAATATTGCAACTTTTCATTTTTGAAACTCAATAATAGTACTTTGAGAAGATATCATAATGGCTTCATCCTTTAAAGTATAATTCTCCTGCAAAGATCGATTTATATGCACAAATGTAAACGTACAATTGCACTAAAATATTTCATCTGTTCTAATTAAATCATTGTAAAAATCTGATTTATTTTTAACAGTAAATGTAAATGTTGTAACTTGTATATTGACTGATTTCCTCCAAATATCTTACAATGAAAAGAAGCTCAAAAAAAGAAAAAAATGTAAGAACTACAATTATTCATACTTTTTAGACAACAATGTACCAAAGATATTAATTTTAATACTGATATGTACTACATACCTTGTTTTACTTCAGATTACGCTCATCAGATTGCAGTGATTATTTTTAGTTTTAATAGTGATTTACTTACGAGGCATTGGAGGTGGACAAGCCATCATCTCTGTTAAAACAGAAAAGAGCAGAAAAAACCCCCAAAGAGAAACAGAGATGAAATTATGTCTTTGAAGGCATATGTTAAAAAAAGCTGAAGTGCTTAATTCTTCAACAAATTATTTTGCTTCCTCTCATAAAATCCTTGTAACAGCGTGATTAATCTTTAACAGCTAAAATATGAATCTTTCAAAATCTATACTGAATGATTTCCTCCAATGGGCTTCTAGGTATTATTCATACTATTTAACATAAAATATGATTGATATTCATCTAATTATTGATCTGTATAAATTAAATATCTTGTGTTACTTCAGAATACTCAACAGATTTTAGTCGTCATTTTTTACTGTAGTTTTTTATTGCCTTACCTACGAAGTGAACATTATTTAATACAATTAATTTAAAGAGCAAAATACGTAAATTGACTGACAGACAAACCGAAACAAACCTTCAGACCTAATTTCATTCAATCAAGAAATTTGAGACAGAGAAAACTAACAGATATTCAAACATTTTTATCAAATTTCCGTTTATATTTAGATTATTTATCTTGGGTCAAACCCTCACAATCTTTAAGTTCAGAAGCTCTCCTTTCCATCACTCTCTTTATGAAAAACATTGATAATCTGACCGAGCCAAAACCAAATGTTAATGTTACTTACAAGTCAAAGAAGCATTAACAACTTCAAAAATACTACATCTTATTAAAAGTAACTTAAATGACCCAAAGGCAATTTGAGCTTTGTGTGTTTTAACCTGGTCTGGTAACAAGCTTTTATCCCTTTTTGTCAAAGAATATGTAGTCTGACTTTGATCAATATAATCAAAAGACAAAGGTTAAAATAGAAGGAAAATATAAAATATAAACTATTTATCTATTATCTGTTCCAATTTGTGCAAGTAGCCTCCTGTATTGTTGTGCTATTGTAATGACTTCTAAGTCTGGATAAAAGGAAAATGGCTGTTGTTTAAAAAAGGATGTTTATACTGTGAAAATGGCCTCATAACATTTTCTGCCACGTTTTAACCAGGTACATCTATAATATTGCAACTTTTCATTTTTGAAACTCAATAATAGTACTTTGAGAATATATCATAATGGCTTCATCCTTTAAAGTATAATTCTCCTGCAAAGATCGATTTATATGCACGAATGTAAACGTACAATTGCCCTAAAATATTTCATCTGTTCTTATTAAATCCTTATGAAAATTTGATTTATTTTTAACATTAAATGTAAATGTTGTGACTTGTATATTGATTGATTTCCTCCAAATATCTTATAATGAAAAGAAGCTCCAAATAAAAAATAAAAAAATGTAAGAACTACAATTATTCATACTTTTTACACAACAATGTACCAAAGATATTAATTTTAATAATGATATGTACTACCTATATGTCTTGTGTTACTTCATATTACTCTCATCAGATTGCAGTGATTATTTTTAGTTTTAATAGTGATTTACTTACCAGGCATTGCAAGTGAACAAGACAATATCTCTGTTAAAACAGAAAAGAGCAGAAACAAAAAACAAAGAGAAACAGAGATGAAATTATGTATTTGAAGGCATATGTTAAAACAAGCTGTAGTGCTTAATTCTTCAACAAATTATTTTGCCTCCTCTCATAAAATCCTTGTAACAGCGTGATTAATCTTTAACTGCTAAAATATGAATCTTTCAAAATCTATACTGAATGATTTCCTCCAATGTGCTTTCTAGATATTATTCATACTATTTAACATAAACTATTATGGACATTCATCTAATTATTGATCTGTATAAATTAAATATCTTGTGTTACTTTAGAATACTCAACAGATTGTAGTCGTAATTTTTTACTGTAGTTTTTTATTGCCTTACCTACTAAGTGAACATCATTTAATACAAATAATTTAAAGAGCAAAATACGTAAATCAACTGACAGTAAAACCGAAACAAACCTTCAGACCTAATTTCATTCAATCAAGAAATTTGAGACAGAGAAAACTAACAGATATTCAAACATTTTTATCAAATTTCCATTTATATTTAGATTATTTGTCTTGGGTCAAAACCTCACAATCTTTAAGTTCAGAAGCTCTCCTTTCCATCACTCTCTTTATGAAAAACATTGATAATCTGACCGAGCCAA
>JAVLVB010000125.1:989465-1000089 GCA_032876305.1 Orestias chungarensis | reverse complement strand
TGATATTCATCTAATTATTGATCTGTATAAATTAAATATCTTGTGTTACTTTAGAATACTCAACAGATTGTAGTCGTAATTTTTTACTGTAGTTTTTTAATTGCCTTACCTACTAAGTGAACATCATTTAATACAAATAATTTAAAGAGCAAAATACGTAAATCGACTGACAGAAAAACCAAAACAAACCTTCAGACCTGATTTCATTCAATCAAGAAATCTGAGACAGAGAAAACTAACAGATATTCAAACATTTTTATCAAATTTCCATTTATATTTAGATTATTTGTCTTGGGTCAAAACCTCACAATCTTTAAGTTCAGAAGCTCTCCTTTCCATCACTCTCTTTATGAAAAACATTGATAATCTGACCGAGCCAAAACCAAATGTTAATATTACTTACAAGTCAAAGAAGCATTAACAACTTCAAAAATACTACATCTTATTAAAAGTAACTTAAATGACCCAAAGGCAATTTGAGCGTTGGAGTGTTTTAACCTTGTCTGGTAAAAGCCTTTTATCCCTTTTAGTCAAAGAATATGTAGTCTGACTTTGATCAATATAATCAAAACACAAAGGTTAAAATAGAAGGAAAATATAAACTATCTATTATCTGTTCCAATTTGTGCAAGTAGCCTCCTGTATTGTTGTGCATTTGAAATGACTTCTAAGTCTGGATAAAATGAAAATGGCTGTTGTTTAAAAAAGGATGTTTATACTGTGAAAATGGCCTCATAACATTTTCTGCCACGTTTTAACCAGGTACATCTATAATATTGCAACTTTTCATTTTTGAAACTCAATAATAGTACTTTGAGAATATATCATAATGGCTTCATCCTTTAAAATATAATTCTGCTGCAAAGATCGATTTATGTGCGCGAATGTAAACGTACATTTGCCCTAAAATATTTCATCTGTTCTTATTAAATCCTTATTAAAATTTGATTTATTTTTAACAGTAAATGTAAATGTTGTAACTTGTATATTGACTGATTTCCTCCAAATACCTTATAATGAAAAGAAGCTCAAAAAAAGAAAAAAAATGTAAGAACTACAATTATTCATACTTTTTAGACAACAATGTACAAAATACATTCATTTTAATACTGATATGTACTACCTATATATCTTGTGTTACTTCAGACTACTCTCATCAGATTGCAGTGATTATTTTTATTTTTAATAGTGATTTACTTACGACGCATTGGACGTGAACAAGCCGTCATACCTGTTAAAACAGAAAAGAGCAGAAGCAAAAAACAAACAGAAACAGAGATGCAATTATGTATTTAAAGGCATATGTTAAAACAAGCTGTAGTACACAACATTGCGATTATTTTACCCCCTTAAATTAAATTATTGTAACATGATTTGTTTTTAAATAAGGTGAAAAATATTCCGAACAAGTGTTAAGATTCAAAAAGGTACAAAGCTTTAACCCAGTCTATTTGAATATGTCAAGAATTGGAGGTAATGACTCGAGCAGAGGTGAAATTGCGAGAGGTAATAATGATTTATTCTAAGAGTGGATAATGAACTGAACATGAACAGAGACAAAGAGATGCGGAACAGACTGGGAATGACGCGGGACTAAAATGTACTGAAAACGTAAACAGAAACAAACCGATAGATATCTGTAAAAGAACAAAACAAACCAACTAATAACAATAACGCAGAACGCGAGGGGGAACCGGAGGCAACGAGGGAATAAACCATAAAGGAATAATACACGGGAATGGAGGAGAATTATGGAGGAGAGAGAACCAGCACAGAGAACCAACAAGCAGGGAAAACTTGCTGGGAGATAGTGAGGAAATGGCAGGAGATGGAGCTCGGAGACGAGGTAAGTCAACGGACGATCCAGCAGTGAGTGTAAGAATGAATGAGGGTTAAATACTGATGAGCAGGAGGTGGAGAAGTGGAGAAGGTGAAGGAAAACAGAGAGAGGAAGAGAGACAGAGCAGGGGGAAACTGGAGAACACAAAAAGACAAAACAAACAAACAGAACAAAAACAAAGACTAAATCAAAATAGAAAATAACCTAAAGAAAAAACACTAATGATAACAAAGTAAAACAAAGCAACAGCAAACAAACACAGAACAAGAACACAGATCATGTAAGAATACACTTAGGGAGAAGAAAATCAAACAAAAGTCAAATCACTCACCAGATGTAAATCTTTTGAAATCTGCATTGACTTGCCAAAGGCAAGAGTAGAAATTCATCTTTCTTACTAAAATAGTTTCTATTACTTTAGAGTACTGTCAACAAATTGCATAGATCACTTTTTTTCTGTAGTATTTTTTATTACTTTATTCACTAGGTTCTGTTGTTGTGGCCAAAAAAGAGGAACGGGCATTATTTAAATTATTCATAGCTGTGGGCCTAATATGTTAAGAACAGCAATCTGTGTAAGTTTACACACTGAAAGAAGTATAAATGCAAATGTAGATACAGTTGCCTTAAAAAATATTTGATGAACAACTTTTGGCAGGTTTGAATATTTATCTTATGTGACGACATCCATGTTTTTATGGCTAGATACCATCAGCCTAATATTAAGCTTCTTTAAATACCCACGTTAAGACTAAGAACAAGACTCTAATTACAAAATGTTAATATTTCTTCCTGTCAGGAGTATCAACCTGCTGGGCATTGGACATGAATAAGACATTTTTACAATTGACCAATTTGGATCTCATTAAACCTGTCATATCATGAAAAAATATTTTAAAAGCTCTATGAAGTTTAATAAGTATTAATGCTTTTAAATGTTTAACGATTGTTACAGTATGTAAACCTGGTTTGCTAATGAATGTGCTTGGTCTTGTATAGATTAAAGCGATGCTAACTGGACCGTTAAACCGTATTAATATTACCTCCAGTCTGAAGATATTAAAACATTACTCAGTTTGAGCAATTTCAGCATTACAGCGTGTAAACTTGGATCTACTAATACATTTGCTCATTTTTGCTTAGAGATTTGAACAATATAACTAAAGCAGTCAGGTAAATTTGCAACTATTAAGATATGTCTGCAATTTCTGTTTTATTTCATCCGGAGATGTTGAATCATTGTTTATGGATTTCTAAAGTCTAGGTAAAATGATGATGTCTCTAGTTGTAGAGGATTTATATGATGTGGAGATGGCCTTATAACGTATTCAAAAGTATATGTTTAAATGTGTTTTAGTATTTAACTTTGCAATAAATTGCAAATATTTTCCTCTCATGATCCATTGTAACAATATTATTTATCCCTAACAGGTAAAATAGGAATCTTTTAAACTCTGTATTGACTGTAAAGCTAAGAACTAATCTTTCATTGTAATATTGTTGATGTATTGTATTTGTATAAAACACTGTGTCTGACTTGAAAAACAACAAAATCAAACTATTCACCTACATCCAGACCTGTTTTAAGAGTAATAATAATTATAGATTTCATCTTGATTAAAAAAATATGTGAAAAGCAAGTTTTGAGATGCAAAAAAGGTAAAGAGTTTTATTACCTGACCCAGTCTATTTCAATATACTGGGGGGGGTCTTACAAAAAATCAAATCACTCACCTTTAAGGTAAGCTGTTGGTATATTTCTCCGCACCAGAGGTCCTTCAACTACCTTACCACCGTCTTTGTTGACAGCAATAAAGGCAGTGAAAGAACTGCTCACTCCTGATTGGACACTGAGCTCCACCACCTTCTTCTTCACTTCTTCATCCTGCCGTCTTCTTTGTATTCCCTCCTGCGATTCCAGGGAGCGAATCACAGTGCGGGCAGCCAACCTGTGGACTGTTAACCTGCAAACAGGTGAAAGAAATTACTAAACAATTTTATGAAGACAGACATTTTTGAATAATTCAATGTTCCCCTTGTATTACTCCATTTTATCTTATGTTCCCAGTGGTGAATGTAACTACTTTATTAATCATTCATACAGTCTACTTTACTTTAACAGCAACAGATAAAGGAAACCCATGTTGTGAACTCTATGATACTTAAACAAATAATGCCAAATTCAGTTGACTGATGACTGATCTGATCATTTATATTTTTTAAACTTGTGTATTAAGAGACCATCTAAGAAAATTATTAGCTTTCAAATTAAAGCTTATCTAAACTATTAAAAAAAACTGTTTTTTATAAAAAGGAAATTAGAAGCACAATGTTTATTATATCCCATTAGGAACTGCACAGATAGAAACAGAATTGGTAGTGAGTTTTTTTTACAGTAGGAATGTCCAGGATGTAAATCCTGGTCTGGGATTCTACATTGAGTTTGCAGATTTCGTCCCAAAAATGTATCAGTTTTCTTTCGGTACTCTGATTTCCTTACACAGTCAAAAAACCTGCGTTTTGGGTAAAATAAGTGTCTCTTAATTTCCTTACACTATAAATGTGTATGTGGATGGTTGTTTGTTCTGAGTATCTCTATGTTGCCCCGTGATGGCCTAACCACTTGTCCAGGATGTAATACCTCCTCGACCAAGTGTATATCACAAGCACGATTGAATGGGTGTTTTATCTGTGGAACAGAATAAATTAATATCGGGTCATTTTTATGTAGACAAAAATGTGGAAAGACAGAGCAGGAGGGTGCAACTTTCTCTTCAATTAACAGGGTAAGAAGGGGCGGACATAGAAAGCCCAGAGATACGAGACTTTTCATGAGACTCAAGTGCCCCCAACAGTCTTTCACAACTCATTAATCCCTTTTCAGATGTAACTTTCTAATCTGAAATGGTGAATGACATGAAAAGGCAAGACAAGACAAAATACTATTTGTCTGTAAGTTTTTCTTTCTTTCATATAGTGAGCATTGCAATCCAAATTAGTCTGTTGGTGAATGGACAATATAAATAGGCTCTGCCTTGCCTTGTTGGAAAAGCATGGTTATGACATTTCTCAGCTCAGAAACTAGGACCCGTATGATATCTGGTTGTTTTATATGTTTGCCTAAATAAAAGGTTTAGATATGACTCATCAATATATTCCTGCAAAAAGGTATGATGTTGCCGGGGCAGGTAAGGAAAAATGCTTGGAACATGCTCTTGTTCTGATGCCATTTTGTGTCAGCCTTTCTCCGATCTCATGTACAGGGGCTGGTAACATCAGAGGTTATTTGCATTACAAGAGGGACAGTAAGCAAAGTAGAGAGGATACACAATCTTGAAGGAGGGAGGGGGGCTTGCAGGAAACCTGAAATTCGCTGGGACTTGCAGTGTTAAATCCCTCAACAAATATAATTTAGCTGCAGGGTCATAAACAAACAAAATATAGTAATTACTGTTAAACCAGGATATAAGCTGTTGTACCCAGTGTCCTCTACAGGCTTGAGATTGAAGTGCAGCTGGTTCTGAGATGGATGATCTGCCAGACTGTACTTAACAGTCACAATACCCTCTGCTGCCTCTGAATTCTAAGAAACAAAAGAAAAACAGTATAAAAATAACATTTATAAATAAAACATATCTTCTGCTTAATAGTTTGACTACGTTACTTTTCCTAATACAGTAAAAGCAAAATGAGAAAGTGGTGGTACCTGTCCTGTAAGCTGTGCATAGATCAGTGACCTCTGGCCTTGAAAAATTGCTGTAATGGGAGGAGAAAGAATGGTGGCCGACACTCCCTTTGGTAAATCCCAAGACACGGAAATGTCTGCCACGGCTGGCTGCAGTGCAAACCTGAGTGACTGCATCACCTGTGGTTAAAACAAAAGTTGTGAAAGAATTTCCTTTTTTAGTTTTTTTTTTTATATGTTTTTGTTTTTTTGGTGTAGTGAGGACTCGCTAGCCTACTTAGATTAGACATGGCTTCTCCCACTGCCTCTCCTCTTTCTTGCTCTGTCTTTATTCCTCTGCCTCAGATAATGGTATGTGTAATAAATGTAGCATGTTTGTAGCTTTGGAGGCGAGGGTGACTGAATTGGAAGCCCGGCTCTGCATTGTTGAAAAATCAGCAGATAGCCAAGGCCCATTAGCTAGCGTTGTGCCAACAGCAACAGGCTGTACTGCACTTTGTACCCGTCTACATTTACAAAAGGTTTTCCCTGCTGAGCGACACCCCCGCTGATAAGCAGACTCCGGTAATTGGCAGCTCTATATTCTGAAAGGTGGAATTACAGAATCCGGCGACCATAGTCAAATGTTTGCCAGGGGCCAGAACGGGCGGCATCTAATCATACCTGAAACTGCTGGCTAAGAATAAACGTAAACTTACTGTAAGATTATTGTCTGCGCTGGCAGTAATGACACCGGGTTATGACAATTAGAGGTCAATAAAATTGTTAGGGTGTGTTAGTTTGCAAAAACAATGTCAGATTCTGTAGGTTTCTCTGGTCCCCAGCCTGATAGGACCAGTGACGACATGTTTGGTTGTCATTCAACCACCGGTTATCTAGGTGGTGTCTGAAGACAGTGTGGGATACATTTATAATGTATCCATCCCACTTTGGACAGAGCAGCTCTTGTTTCTACAAATATGGCAGAATTTATGAATGAGTCTTAGTTTAGAACTCCTCTCTGCAGCTTCTGTAGTGTTACACACCCATAATCCAATTGGTGTCCTGCCCATTACCAAAACCCCTGTTGCTACTGTACATGCATGCTCAGTATGAGGGATTTCTTTACAGTTAATGTCAATGTAAGCTATTGTTTCGGTGTGCTGATTCCGGAGGAATGAATAATGCAGTTAATGACTTGATGCAACCTGCTGTGTTTCCTGAGATTGGAAACTTTTTTAAACTGATTTTTTATGATGTACCAATGATTTGAATTAAAATATTTTCTTGTAAGATGCCTTGAGACATTGGTGCCATATAAATAAACTGATTCTTAATTCTTGAAGTATTTTTTCTTACTTTTGGTTGTAACCTTTCAGTCCCAGAGATGAACTGGGCATGACCTCCTCCCTCCTTGGCCATCCCATTGATAAGAGCAGAGCTGGCTCCTTCTCCAATCCCAAAGGAGAAACACCTACGACAACAGAGTTTGATTTTGAAATTCTAGCATCAGAACATGACTCAGACTGGAAATATGTGTGTTTACGGTTTGACCTGTGAGAGCCTTCATTCTTCTTAACAAGTTCAGTAACTTCTTTGGTGTTTCCCACTTCTCCGTCAGTGAAGACAAACAGCTGAGGGAGGAGAAATCACCAAAAAGTGCACAGTTTCCGATTAGAGCAGTAACAAAAGGTCTCAACACGTATTTCAGGTTTATCTGGTATTCCTTAAAAGTTCTGAACATTAAGTGTTTGGATTACATTCATGGGTGGTGCAACCTTTAGAGTTAATAAAACAAAAGTGTGCATATCCCACCTGTCGAGGATGTTTAGAAAGACAAGACTGGCCATAAATGTGTTTAAGAGGATTCAGAATCTCTGTTCCGCCAAGATTAGCCTCCATCTTTTCAACCTTCTTCAGAGCCTCCTCCATGGTCATCTCACTGTACTCCACACTTGTACTGCCAAACAAAAATAAGGAATATTTCAATTACAAACATGTGAATTAGCAATAACAAAATATGTTACAATGTGTTGAAATTAGCACCAAATTACCATTTTCACATGAAGTCTTGGGCGGAAATTGTTTAAAAACTAAGATCAAACATACTTTTATTTAAATAGTTGCTGAGGGTTACGGGTTAAATGTCACTCACGGAAAGATGTGTTCAAAGCTGGATCCAAAACTGTAGATGTTAAAGTAGCAGCCCATTGGTAGACTCTTTAAAAGGAGCAGCAGAGTGTCCTAAATAAAAATACAAGAACTAATCAAAAATGCTTTCAAAATGTAAATAACATAATGTTTTTATATTGTTTATTTATACAAGAAAAAAAAGGTTTTTCTAAAGTCTACATTAGATTTCTTAGAATTTAGAACTTCTTTTGAAAATCTGACATTTAATGTCATTTTATAAGGCTGGTGTCAGATTTGCATTGAATAGTTATTTATATAGAAGTCAGTAGGCACAATGCCCTCTATAATTATTGGCACTCCACTACAATTAATGGCACCTTTGGTTAACAGCTACCGAGATACACAACAGTGAATGAAGGGAAAATTAGAGTGTTCTTCATTTTACAAGCAAAACTGTCCCTGAACACAGCAGCAAGGCTTCCTCCATGGCGGAAGGTACGTGGTGACCCGAAAACAGAACAGTCATCAGGACAGAGTTTGTTTAACTGAATGGACTCTCCTTCTCTCTGCCATGTCTCAGGAAGGAACAGGGAATCTAAGTTTTGTCTGATAAGAAGTTCATTTGATAAAAAGGACTTATTTGCAATTGAACGAGCATTCAATAGACAAAGCCAAGACAAAGGCGATGTCACAGACTTTGCGTCCACTGGACACAACGGAATTTGCCAAACGCTCGCAATGCAGTCACGCGGTCTCCAGCTGGGTCGGGACGTCACATGTGGATTGTTGGATGAAAACACGGGGAAACATGCAAGCCATCCCAGTAATAATCCCAATTCCAACGTTGCGCTGGCTCCCAAAATCTGGCCGTGGAAACCAGAGGGCGCACCGGCAGCAAGCCACACATTGAAGAGAGGGACCATCCGCAAAGACTTGGCCGGACGCTCCAGGATGTCGACCCGTAGACGTGACGCCCACCTTTGCTTAACTTTGAAACCAGAGCTAGAGCCACGCTTCCTCTGTCTCCTCTTTTTTTCCCAGAGCACGAAACAGTAGGAGGAACTCAGGTGAGTGGGTCGAGCAAACAATAGGTGGAGGTTTGAATGTACTTTCCCCAGTCGCTACAAAAGGGACTCCATAGACTCCTTTATGCCAAAAAGAGAGCCACGATGGTAACTCCAAACAGGAGAGGCCTGACAATTTGATAATCGGCCTTAAATGACCACACATGGTATAAAAACAATAAAAAGTATTCCCCATAGAAGGTAAGATGGCACATGGCGCCATCCTCTACAATGTCCTCAAAAATTATTTGAACCTCTAGATAAAAATCTATCAAGAGACACAACAAGTCAAATAGATAATGAATTGGCAAAGTAGTCACAGACAACATGAGAATTACATGAGAACCTAATACTTAAACAAAACAGACAATTCAGGAAGCAATAAAAGATGACAGATACTAGGTTTCCATTTTGAGTCATGTAGTTAGTTAAGACTGTGAATAGTTTTTTCAATAGTTAAAATTTCATGACCAACCACATCAAGGTTTGTCCTGACCTTACACTGACAAACTGTTAGCTGAAAAATTCATTGCTGTTTCAAAAGATCAAAGAGCTTGAAACAGTTACCTATTCCAGATATAATATTTGCTGTTTATTTACAAGTAAAAATACCCTTGCACTGCTGATGCGAGTTCCCTGCTGTGCGCTGTTATTCATGGGACAGCCCATACTTCCTGATCGATCCATCAAGAACACAAACTCTCCACAGGAAGCGAGTGAGGACATCACTGATTGAGGGAACTCTGGGTAAAGGCTCACCATCACCACTGGATCACCCATCAGAGAACCTGGAACATGTTAGGGATGGAATAAAAAGATTAAAATAAACCTTTGGATACTGCAATTTTTAAGGTTGCACAAATGTAAAATGTATGCTGATATCCAACATTTGTTCTTTATTATATTTTTTATTTATAACATAAAAAAGACTCTCTAAATGTGTAGAAGGTGGTATATACATTAACAGTTTGGAAATATATGATGTATTGTCTGTAAATGTTTCTGTAATACAATTTATTGTGTAAATTCTTAAAATAATTAATCCATTCTCACCAGATTTGGCAGAGGCCTGTCCTGCTTCCACCACAGCAGATGGTTGGTGGGCATCTTTGTAATAAATCAGCACTTCAACGTCTCTGTCAAACTTGTGTCCTGCAGTCAACTTAACCTACAGTTGAAAAACACAAAAGAATGAAAATACATTTGTTTGTAAAAACAACACTTAGTTGTAACATCAGCTCTCTACCCACCGTGGCCTGAGTTTGATCACTGTTGAGGTACTGAAGAGGCTCCAGGGAACAGTTGGACTCTACTTTAGAGACTGGACGAGAAGAGGACACTCTGGCAGAGAAGGATAGACTGTAGGGAACCAGAGAGGCTGGAACTGAGGTCACCTGAACACTGGGAGCTTCACTACCTGGAAACAACATTAGAATCAACTGTGAATCACGTGGCTTTTGGTTAAAGGGAATATGACTGCATTTATCTATCTGCTGGTTCTCCTACCCTGAGGTTGGTATCTAGGGTTGAGAACAGCAGGCAGACAGAACCTCAGCCCGTCATCAGCCTGCACAGCCAGCTCAGTGACGTACTCCAGCCTGATGGAGGCGCTCTCTCCTGGAGGCAGACTGCCCACACTCAGAGAGAAGATATCTGGAGTCTCATCACTCTCTTCCAGCAGGAAAGCCTGCTGACCAGAGCTCAGAGCATCATCATACTCCTCCCGAGCCTGCATTACACATGAAACATGTCAGCAATGTTCACTTTACTGTTTCATCTTCTTTATAGAGAAGACATCTTTGTGTTCAGCTCACCTGCTGTTTCTCCTTCACCTCAGCTACAATGTGTGTCTGTCCGATCTGAGCACTGAAGTGACACACAGCAGCATCTCCAGGCAGAGGGAAGACAAACACAGCCTCTAGA
>JAVLVB010000125.1:974328-989365 GCA_032876305.1 Orestias chungarensis | reverse complement strand
ATATATATATATATATATATATATATATATATATATATATATATATATATATATATATATATATATATATATATAGAGAGAGAGAGAGAGAGAGAGAGAGAGAGAGAGATTCTTGGAAATGAGTGATCATTAAAACCAACATACCAACAACACAGATAAAACTCAATTTCAGAGGTAAAGTGGGAAACGTACCTTTCAGATCCTGTAGACACACAGATGTGTTTCTGCTTCACTGCAGCACGTCTATAAGGTTAGATGAAAGTAGGAGCTGTGAACGAACGAACATCTGCTGTTGTCTAATGACTGGGTGAAGCGAACAGGCTAATGTTTGACAAATAGGGTGTAACTTGTTTTTTTCTGCCCAGCCCTCCTATGACTCATTTCAAGCAAGACCTGAACAGAAAGTCTGTAAAACGGTCTGAACCAACACAAAACCATACATAACATAGAATAGTATTTTTCATAAAGCAGCTCGGGTAATTTGGTTTGGAGTTTTGTATAAAGCTTTGAAAAAAAGGTTTCATTTTCACTTGTAAAACCAGGAAATTCTCAACAACTTCCAAAAAAACAACTGCTGTACATCTAGATGCCAGAAGGTGGCAGCAGAGGTTAGGTTTCAAGGGACTGAAAAGGCTGTATTGGCATATGGATCCAAAAAAAAAACTGTCTGGGAGGATAAATAATCTGTTCCTCCAAGATTAGCCTCCATCTTCATCACTGTAAAAGTGCCTCCGTCGTGGTCTTCTGATTGTTTTTGGAAGTGTACTTTAATTCAATTTATATCACCATAAGAGAACACTCTTCTTTTTGAAAAAGTATTGGGATTAGAAGTCACTCACACAAAGAAGTGTTTAAAGGACGATCCAAAACTGTAGATATTGAGTTGCAGCCCACTGGTCAGCTCTTAAACAAGAGCAGCAGACCCGCCATACAGTGAATGAAACAAAAACACCCAGAATGCTATTATATGGAGTTGTTATCCTGCCCAAATGTTGCACACAAACAAAACATGAACTACTAACAAAGCCAGTTTGCACAATAACTCTCCATCCTTTGTACTAAAAAAGTTGTATACACACACACACACACACACACACACACACACAAATTCAAGACTGTCCTCGATCACAAAATTATCACTTATCACAAATGAGAGAGTCTGCCCTGCAGCAAGTCTGTGCCAAAAGTCATGTGACGCATGAAGAGACTCTTCATTCCCTCCATCCCTCCGACTACAGGTCTGACACTCAAACAAGTGGCCTAGGGAACACGTGTGACTCTCTGGATCATTAAAAAAAAAAGAAAAAAACATACCATTATATTTTTAATAAAGGAGACATTCATTTTCATAGCTCCTGTTTTCCATGCTGCTCTTTCTCTCCTGGAAACAGTTCATCATTCCATATTCCTAAAAGGCTTTTATAAACAATGTTCAAATGATTATTCCTCTCCTGAGAGTTTATCTGCTAAACAAAAGCATGACATGATTAGCTCAAGTAACCTGGCTTAGTGTCAAGTGCAACATTTCCTGGTTATTAGAGGTGCAGCAAGTGTTTACGTGTGATAAATTGGGAATATGCTTTGCTTGCACGCAGTCACTAATTAGTACGAACCAAAAATGAATTGAATTAAATTGTCACAATAGGATTTATTCTCGAGAAGTGTTTGTATTATCAATATATTTAAAAAAAACATATTTAAAAAAAACAATGAAGGAAGAGAGTTACTCATTTCTCAATAACTGCTTTTAAACGTTATAACAATGACTCTTAACACGTGTTACTATGAATTCAATCATAGATTTCTGACTTTCTCCCAATCAATGTGGGACAAGTTTAATTCTGACTTTGATGGCATAACTTTGAGGTAGATTGGGATATTTACAAAAGCCGTAACACACACACAAGAATTGTAACAATAGTATTAAATGGTAATTTGACAAAAAGTTATTAAAGATTTTGAAAACACAAACGCAGTAAGGACATGATCCTCTTTTCAGCCTGCTACATATGTCCTGCTTTAACAATGATGTACCTTTGATATAACTGACTTATGCTTGATTACTCATGTTTAAATATAAGTATTCTGCTGCTTATCAACTGTGTTTGAACTGTCACCGGACGCGTACTGGTTGTGCAAGAGCACTTTGCGTGTTTTATGACATTTCATAACCTCTACTTGTATTCACACGCACACTTCTGTACCACATTCCAATGAATGGGTGCAAAGCCTGTATTGGGACATATATGGATCCAAAAACATGCGCTGTGTCTGCACTAATTAACGAATGAACTGGGTGACACACTAAAGGTAACACCTTGAACAAAAGTTTTAAAGTTTAAAATAACACGATGCGACTTACCGTGAAGATGTTCTGGATACTGTTAAGGAATTAGAAGTTTTACAGGTTTTTCTAATTTCTTGGTGCATTTGTCAGATCACTGTTACCATTTACATAGCAACTAGTGCATTTCTAAAAACTCTACTAAATATTAAATGTGTTCAGAATAATCCATTGCTCAAGTATTTATGTCAGTAAGTGTCACATGTCATAGATTCATTATGAGAAGTCTGAAAGGGTTTTCCAATCCAATGAATCACATGCGTCTAATCAAATGCACTGAATTTATTTTGTGAAACAAAAAGCATAGGAATATTTCACTATTCGATGAGTGATTTCATGCTCCTTTGCTGGAGCACAGTCAAAACTCTTGGCCTCATTTCTAATCGCATTCACTGAGCTTGATGGGTGCAGTTGACATTTTAATTTAATTCACAATATACTTCAGCAAAAAACATCATTAAAATAACATATATATACAATATATATATATATATATATATGTTATATAAATTGACTATATATTGACTTTAGCTTTTCTCTGTTAATTTCAAGTTGTAACAAATGAATGGCAGATTGCTTTGCTGCTGACATCTCCCCGCCCCCCTGTGCGATGCTGCTTCTTAAAGCGAGCGCTCTCAGGAGGCGTGGCCGTGACGCTAAAGGATACACGCGCGACAAAAAAAAAAAAAGAAGTAGAAAAAAAGCCCGGAAAACCGGGAGGAACAACCTTTTTCCTTCAGGAGGGCGGGCAGGTTCTAGTTCTACAGGCTGGCTGTTTCAAAGGTAGGTTTGTGTTGATCAGCTGAAGCTGCTCAGTCGTTGTTCAGAAGTGATGCATGCTGTGATGACAGTGTCTAAACTGGATTGGTTTACAGGTTCACATTATCTAACTGTAACTTTAAACAATTGTACGCAGTGTTAAAACTTTGATATATAAAGTCCTGTATTGCATTGTTGGTTCCTTCTCTTGATCTTTCCACAGGAAGGAAAGACTGTCAAACATGTTTGGACTTCTGACCCTTGAAAAAGACTCAGGTAATGTTCAAAAGCTTTACATTTGAAACATTTTTAATGACATTGTTTTTCTGTAGTTATAACTGTAAGTCTTGAATTTGCTGTATTTCTCGTGCACTGCAAGCATCTGTGTAACCAAAAACAAATTCCTTGTATGTGTGAGCGTACTTGGCCAATAAAGCCTGATTCTGATTCTGATTTAAGTGTAAAAAACAGTTTTTAATAATTTGGGTGCGTTTTGTCATTGGAGAGATTAAAATCCTGTTTTGGTAACAATCAGATATTTGTGTCTCAGTTCCTCTGAAGAGCATTGATGCTCACCTGGAGGTCAGGGACCACGTGGCTACTCTGGTCTCCACTCTTGTCTATGAGAACAAGGAGGACAAACCTCTAGAGGCTGTGTTTGTCTTCCCTCTGCCTGGAGATGCTGCTGTGTGTCACTTCGGTGCTCAGATCGGACAGACACACATTGTAGCTGAGGTGAAGGAGAAACAGCAGGTGAGCTGAACACAAAGATGTCTTCTCTATGAAGAAGATGAAACAGTAAAGTGAACATTGCTGACATGTTTCATGTGGACTGCAGGCTCGGGAGGAGTATGATGATGCTCTGAGCTCTGGTCAGCAGGCTTTCCTGCTGGAGGAGAGTGATGAGAGTCCAGATATCTTCTGTGTTAGTGTGGGCAGTCTGCCTCCAGGAGAGAGCGCCTCCATCAGGCTGGAGTACGTCACTGAGCTGGCTGTGCAGGCGGATGACGGGCTGAGGTTCTGTCTGCCTGCTGTTCTCAACCCTAGATACCAACCTCAGGATAGGAAACGGTTAATGAAAACGACTTCCAAACATCAGGATGATCCTTTCACCGGTAACCAATAGGAAGGCATGTTCCTGCTGTCACATATGACGGTTACCGTGAAAGAAAACGTTAGATAATGAAGTCATTTCTGAGGTTTATTTCAGAAATAATTTCCGTAGGCTATGGATTAATAATTGTTCAAATGTAAGCCTGAACAGTAATACCACACTTAAAGAAACACACACGAAAAAAATTACAAAATTAAAGTTTTATGGGACTTTCTTTATGTTTTATGTTTTATGGGACTTTCTTTATGTTCTTTATGTTCTACAGTAACTGACTGTAGAGCTCACTTTTGTTACAAAACACATGGTATTCATTTCATGGCATTGCAGAACGGCTGCAACCAGATGTCGCAATTTTGAAATATTTGCAGAACACAGTGTGACACAGAACGATTACCGTACCTTTAAGCAGCAACAAGGGAAAGCCCAGATGATGATTTCATCATGTCTTTAGAAACCTCGGAATGGTTTTTGACATGTTTGAGTTTTTGGAGGCAAATGTCTGATAAAGATGGGTTTTCTTTAGTTTAAAAAACAAGTACTCTCTTACTCTAAGTTTTTATAAGACATGCAGACAGACAGACAGATGGATAAAAACAAAATCTTTTTACGCCTTATCCTTAGCAGGATACAGTTTGAGGTTGCAAGAAAAGCAACATAAAGAACATCCTTCTTAAATTGACAAGCTGCTACAACATTTTGACGTATATCTTTAAACTAATGTATTTTTCCATGCTTATTTGAAGACTCCCCCTTTCTGGGAGGAGTCTAACAAAGTAGACTAACGCCAGACAATAACTTAACTCTGATAAAGAAAACAAATTCATCTTAAATGCAACACACAGTAAATTGGAGCAATACCTTTTGTTTTTAGTCCCGGAAGCCTCCCTGACAAACAATATGTCTTTTTTTTCTACAGAATTGTCCAATTTCTTTAATATCACATTCAATCACATTACTATCACATTATTTAATATCATATGCTTTAAATTTTCTCCAATAACTAATTCCTTTTTTTATTCTGCTGTATGCAGTGTAGGCAGTCTAATGCAATAAATTATAATACTAATAAAAAGTCAGTTTATTTCGGGAGAATTATAATCTAGTAAAACACAGACATTAGTTACAAACCTTTTAAATTCTGTTGACTGTGATGATGTTTAACTTACGTCTAATGAAAATATGACAGTTACAATTTTAGTATTACATCAGACAATGAATAAAAACTTTTGTAATGCACACATGTGGACTTAATGGAAAATATGCTTTATGCCTGTTTAAAGTTTTTTTTTCTTGCCAATCTGACAAATAAGCCCCGGCTGAATGCATTTTCTAATTACTGAAATTGACTGTATTTATTGTCGTGGACTATATTGTATCCTTCCTTGAATGACTGACCTTTGTACAGTAAGACTCTTTTAGTACCTCATCGTTCTGTGCCAACTTATCCAAACAGTTTTTTTTTTTCCTTTTACCTTTAAAAATTTTAATCGTTTGTAGTCGAATTGTACAGAACGTTTAACATTAAAGATCTGAAATGATTTCTCAAAAAAATGTGACAACTTGCCAGGGGTGTGGACGCCAGTAAGATCCATATTTATCTTTTGTCTCTTATGTTTTTTCCAGGTAGTGAAGCTCCCAGTGTCGAGGTGACCTCAGTTCCAGTCTCTCTGGTTCCCTACAGTCTGTCCTTCTCTGCCAGAGTCTCCTCTGCTCGGCCAATCTCTAAAGTAGAGTCCACCGGTTCCCTGGAACCTCTTCAGTTCCTCAACAGTGATCAAACTCAGGCCACGGTGGGTAGAGGGCTAATTTCCCTGTCGGGTGTGATTGTTACAAGCAAAATAAATGAGCTGAATTTCGTTTGTTTCTGTTTTCCAACACTAGACAAAGTTGGCCGCAGGACACAAGTTTCAAAGAGACATTGAGTTGCTGATTTATTACAAAAACACTCACAAGCCCTCTGCTGTGGTGGAACCAGGACAGCCCTCTGCCGCACCTGGTAGGTACAGGATGGTATTTATATGTCGATTGTAATGTTATCCTCCTTAAATTATTGGGAGATGTTTCACCTCTTTCGAAAGAGGTATGATGTTTCTTTTACCAATCTGTCACTAGAGGTGGATTGCGAGAGAGAAATACTAATTTATAGTGAGGATGAATATGAACAAAACAGAACCTGAATATATGTGGCACGGAGGAGGAACAACAAACCCATGATAAATGCTGGACCGAACCAAGGGGACATAAACAATGCGGCGCGGAGAAGGAACAACAAAACAAGGTAAAACGCGGGACCGGAACCAGGATGGAATATAAACAAGAACAAACCTAACTACTGAGATTAGCGCGAGAGAAGCTACAATCAACCAAGGAACCAACAACAAACGAGAAAAGCTAAAGGAGTAAACGGAATAACACGAGGAGGGGTAAAGACCTGCAAGATGAGACCGGGCGAGCAGATGGGGAAACCTACTGAGGGACGAGGAGAACTGGAACTTGGAAGAAGAGCAGGAATGCAACAACAGGTATGGTATGAAATAATCTAGCGGTGAGTGACAGAGGAAGCCAGGCTTATATACTGAGCAGCAGGAGGTGGAGTAGTGGAGAAGATGATTAGATGATTAGAGAAAGATGTGAATGAATGATGATGATGATGGGACTGAAGGAAAACACAGAGAGGAAGAGAGTCAGAGCAGGGGAAACCGGAGAACACAGAAAAGAACAAAGACTAAACCAAAATAGAAAATAACCAAAAGAAAACAATAACTAATAATAACAAAGTAAAACAATACAACTAAAGCAAACTAAGCAGATAACAAAAACACAGACTATAACCCAGCAGCAAACTGTGTGTGGCCAGCAGGTAGGACCCTGGTGGGTCAAAATGGACCCCCTCGGGAATCGGAGGAGTATGAGGTGCGTCGCGCCTGGAATCGAAGGAGCCAGAGGCGGGTCACACAAACCCCTCCGGAATCGAAGGAGCCGGAGGCGGGTCGCGCCGGTCCCCCACTAGAATGGAAGGAGCCGGAGGCGGGTCGCGCCGGAGCCGCTCCGGAATTGAAGGAGCTGGAGGTGGGTCGCACCGGACCCCTTCCGAAATCGAAGGAGCTGGAGGCGGGGTCGCGCCCGAGCCCCTCCGGAATCGAAGGAGCTGGAGAGGGGCTCGGTGGGTTGAGGCGGGTCACACCTGACCCCCCCTGAAGTCACAACTAAATCTCCTGGGGGAGGCAGCTGATCCCCGACTGTTTCTGGAGGCAGGAGCCCAGAGTCTCTTTGGGACTGGAGTCCGGCAGCTAGCTCCTCTTGAGGCCGGCACTCAGTTTCTAACTCTTCTCGAGGTGGATGTTTAGCAAAAGCTCCTGGAAGCCGGAGCGCGTACTCTGTAGCAGATTTCTTCTGGAGCGCGAGCTCTATAGCAGACTTCTCCTGGAGCTCGAGCTCTGTAGCAGGCTCCTGCTTGAGCGCGAGCTCTGTCTTAGCTGCAGGCTGGAGATACTGAGAGTCCAAGGTTGACTCAAGCGGCTGTAGCGAGAACGAAGGGATAAGGGGATCTGCTGCTGTTTCACCTGCTGATCTCTTAGGGAGATGAGAATGGCTATGTTTCTGGAGAGGATCTGAAGGAGTTATCCAGGGGAACATATCTTCTCTGTCCCCATAGAAAACTCCCTCAGATCGGTGATCTGGACCTGGGGTGGAGGAACGGAACTGGCAGAAGTGGAACTAAACTCGGATCTGGGTGGCTCAGAAGCGGACAATTTTGGTGGAGAATAATACGACGGGGGACACGAGATTTAAATTGTGGTTCTAGCAGGTGACGACATAAACGGGGAGAATTAGGAAGGCGAAAATAACTAAATGGATCTGAACTATTGGGTTATTCCTTGGTGTTAAAACAAATTTTTTCTCTTTCTTTAAAATCAACGTAAGCATCAAAAACAATCTTAAACATAAATGAATCATGTTTGTAAAGTTGAAAATAATAAACAAAATCAACGGTTATTAAATTGGACAGGAGGGGGTAACGGAGAAGCGGGTGTTGACGAGGAACAGGATACTGGGGAAGAAGAAGACTCAGAAACTGGAGACTGGACCAGAACTCACCGGTGTTGAGCCGCCTCCCCCGGGATGAAGGCTCGGAAGGAGCCGGAGTGACACCGAGCCCAACCGCCGGTGATCGGAGTTTATTGCGGCGCGAGGAACGGGGAAACAGTACGGATCTGGGATGAATCTCTGCTCGAGTCGGAGGGGGGCTGGATTATTGTGTCACAAGCAGTAAATATGACTCGAGCAGAGGTGGATTGCGAGAGAGAAATACTGATTTATTGTGAGGATGCATATGAACAAAACAGAAACTTAATATATGCGGTGCGGAGGAAGAAACAAACCCAGGATAAACGCGGGACCGAAACAAGGGAACATAAACAATGCGGCGCGGAGGAGGAACAACAAAACAAGGTAAAATGCGGGACCGGAACTATGATGGAATATAATCAAGAACAAACCTAACAACTGAGAGGAGCGCAAGAGAAACTACAATCAACGAAGGAACAAACAACGAACGAAAAAAGGTAAAGGAGTAAACGGAATAACACGAGGAGGGGTAAAGACCAGCAAGATGAAACCAGGCGAGCACGTGGGGAAACTTACTGAGGAGAACTGGAACTTGGAAGGAGAGCACGGGAGCAACAAGAGGTAAGGTACGAAATAATCTAGCAGTGAGTGAAAGAGGGAACTAGGCTTATATACTGAGGAGCAGGAGGTGGAGTAGTGGAGAAGATGATTAGATGATTAGAGACAGATGTGAATGAAGGATGATGATGTGACTGAAGGAAAACACAGAGAGGAAGAGAAACAGAGAATGGGAAACCTGAAAACACAGAAAAGAACAAAGACTAAACCAAAAATAGAAAATAACCAAAAGAAAACAATAACTAATCATAACAAAGTAAAACAATACAACTAAAGCAAACTAAGCAGATATAAAAAACACAGACTATGACACAATTAGTATCAAAGGGCCGGAGCCATCTAATGTCTTTACGCGTAAATATTATGTACAAAAATTACGAGTCAACCTAGTTTCATCCCTTACAGCTAGGATGCGATTTTTCTGACTAAATGCTTACTTTGTCTATGTTTTTGACTAGCTTAGTAAAATGTCAGCAGGTGTTGGAATGATTAGCAAACGCTTGACGTTACCAGGCATTCACTCTTTGTTTTAGGTACTCTGATGGGTGATCCAGTGGTAATGGTGAGCCTCTATCCGGAATTTCCTGACTTTCTGATGTCCAAGTTCACCACCTGTGGAGAGTTCGTGTTCCTATTGGATCGATCAGGGAGCATGGATTTCCCGATATATTGTGGAAGTCCTCAGAGTCGGATTGCCTGTGCAAAAGTAACGTTTTTTAGGGGTAACGTTTTACGATTCGTGGCATTCCAGTTATGTTGTGATATTTATGGGTCTCGTCCTCTACCTTCAAGGATACTCTGCTGCTGCTTCTGAAGAGTTTACCGGTGGGCTGCTATTTTAACATTTACAGTTTTGGAGACAGTTTTGAACACGTCTTTCCGTAAGTCGGTGCATACAGTTTCATCTGCTGTCACTGACTAACCTGATAGACATTTCCCTTTGAATTTAGGGCAGAAAAGTTTGTTTTTTCAGTAGCAAAAGTTGTAGTTTATTTTAAGTACATGTATTTTGTTGGAAGGGATCCCCAAGTTACGTATTATTATCTTTTATAATCCCCTTACTTCAGATTAACAGGATTTCTACTTTTTAAATGTTTGGACTCACGCAGTCAGGAGGACTGTTCACTTTTACAGTGTTTATTATTGTCTAGTGAAGCCTCACTGTGTTGATTTAGCCACATAGTTTTACACCATTAACCAGTTAAAAGGATCAGTGAGGACCAGTTGTCCAATATGTGTCAACACATAGATTTTATTTGATTTTCTTTGTAGTTTAAGTATATGCTATTAAGTGTCCATGATGTATTGCACTCAAGCAAGGTTCCTAGGCTATTTGGAAAAAAAACTAGCCCAAAGCATCATGGAACCTCCTCCATACTGTGGATATGAGGGCTTTTTCCAACAATTTTTCCCTGTTGATTTACCTTAAATCATTCCCAAACAACAATTTTATGTGTAGAAAACATATTTTTGTTAATGGAGAGATTTTGACGTTAAGCTTCCAAACCTGTTCACAGTTATCTAGCAGTGAGCTCCAGATTTTTCCTTTTACTTCTTCTATTAACACATGTAAAATATAGGTTCTCCTTCAACTTGTGGCCATTGGCTTAAATAAATATGCCTTTGTGTCGCATTATATTTATTGATATAGAAAGACATAAATTATTGATTAGAGTTTCTAAAACTGATCCATTTGAAAGAGATTGTAGGTGAAAAACGTTGATGATTTTGGTAAATCAAATATGTAACACTTTTCCCCCAACTGTATAAATGTAACAACTTTAAAGGCTAGATTTATGCTACTACAATAAAATATCAGTTTAAATTAAGTATTTTTACACTTTTACCAGGGGGACCAATGTGTTCATTTTCTGATTCCCCGGACTTACAGTAAGCTTGCGCTGTTTCTTTAACAGTAAAAGTGCAAAGTACACTCAGAGGAACCTGAAACTGGCTTTGAAAAAAGTCGAGGAGATGGATGCTGATCTGGGAGGAACCGAGATCCTGGAGCCTCTGCGACACATTTACGGACAACCCTGTATTCCTAAAAAACCCAGACAAGTAATGACGCACACATCCACATCCTCGTACAACAGCCTGAGGACTTTGTATTGACTTCCATTGTTTTTTAGTCACTGCTTACATGCCTAACCCAGACATTTTCAATAACCCTAACCCTAACCAAACATGAATACACAAAACATTTTAAACGTAAAAGTTTGAGTAATATAATGACCAAAAATTAATATACACCGCACCTCTTAAGCAAACTAGTAAAAAGAGGCAGCACTGGAAATCTGTAAGAAACGGAAATATCCTCATTTTCCCAAATTACCTACCTTTGTTAGTAAAAATAGTCACAATAGTTATCTGCATCTGGCATTTACAAGTGAAGGAGTTGCGGTTATTTAACTTTAAAATCTGTACAGTATTTTGGTCTGTAATAATTTCCACATTCCCTATCCCCAGTTTATAGAAAATAGAATTATATGTTTTAAGTAAAGTATTTATAGTGTTACTCATTTTATTCTGTTTAATCTCTTTAATATCAAGGCACTAATTGGATCGGGGTGTTTATATTTCAATCTATGGCAAGGAGCTTCATGTGTTTATGTAATTTTAATCCCCTTAAATTTTTCACACATTCAGATTGTAAGGTGGTTGACAGCTGTTGGTATAATTAACTTGCAACTCATCAGAAAAGAGGGTGAAAGCTACGAAATGAAGCCAAAATTGGCTGCTTGGTATTCACTGAAGTCGTGCTATCTTGCAGCTTTGATGAACTGCAGACAGTTTCCTTTTAAAACTAATGTATTTGAATCCTCTCTCTCATGTTAAATTGGCTCAATGATACTAAGATAGCTAACATGTATACCAAAGCGTGTTTTTGCTTATTTGCCAATTCCAATCATCTGGCGATTTTGTTACTCTTCTAAATTGTTAAATGTAAAAGTTGGAGTAATATAAGGATCACTCCAACATCTTTTTTTTTTTATTCAGTGGTAATGGTTGAACTCATTCCTATTTATCCCATAGCTGTTCATCTTTACTGATGGTGAGGTGAATAACACGAAAGCAGTTCTGGATGTGGTGAAGGAGCACTCTGAATTTCACAGGTAAACTCCCCCTGCAGTCGAACAGCGCGACTGAAACCAAACCCAGAGTTGTTACACGTTTACTTGCGTTTCTGTGAATTTCGAAAGTGCGAAGAAGGCTTACCTGTTTTTCACTCTAGGTGTTTCTCTTTTGGGATCGGAGAAGGTGCCAGCTCTGAACTGATCAATGGGATGGCTAGAGAGGGAGATGGTCACGCTCAGTTCATTATCGGGAATCAGAGGATGCAACCAAAAGTGAGATATAACCTTTAAAACATGGAAATAGTCCTTTGGTTTTATAAAACTTAATTAAGAATAGGTTTTACTAAGTTTTTAGAATTGGATTGTGCTTTTGTGTAGTTAGACAAGTTTTGTATTTAATATAGAATATAGCCATAAACAGTCCACCAAAGAAAGCAAATTAAAATGCCATTAGCCTAAATAATAACCTGGGGCCAATCAATAATAAGTACATAACGTATCCTGATTTGGAAACAGCTTTCACTTTTACCTAAAATTAAGCCAGTCAGTGTTTAGTTTTTATTTCAGAGGTAAATCCACATGTTGACCCCTCATAAAGAAATACGGTATGTGACATTTTTTACTACGCAAACAAAACTTTAAGAAGTTTGTAGAAGTTTACATTCACCCAATGAGAAGGGAGAGCATTTGAAAGAATGCATTATGTCTGAAGATAAATGTGATGCAAAAGGGGTTAATTTAAACTAGGGAAGAAAATGAACACATGAAAAGATTGGCAAAATTAAATTGTAGACATTCTCTGATTGACCTCATTATATTTTAGCTTGGAACCATATTTAATAATCCTCTCACTGATCCTGACAATGAAATCATTGCTGCTATTCGAAGACAAAAACTAATTGTTACAATTTCATTTCAAACTATTTTGCAACAGCCTCCAACAGACAGTGGTGCTAAAGCAGACGCATAGCGCTTACCTGCTACATATAAAACTGGGAAGAAAGTATAGATTTATACCCTACAAATAAGGAAAATAATGTCCTATAATCCTTATCAATGCTAAATTAAACAGATCAAAACGGAGTCTTTTTTGGTTTCTTTCAGATGTTGTAGTGAATTTTCCTTTTCCCCTCAGGTGATGCAGTCACTGCGGTTCGCACTGCAGCCGCTGGTTACTGACATTGCACTGTCGTGGGACTTACCCGAGGGAGTTTCCGCCACCGTCCTTTCTCCACCCCTCAGAGCACTTTTCCAGGGTCAGAGGTCAATGTTTTATGCTCAGCTTTCTGGAAAGGTAAGGAGCGACGCGGATCGTCACCAATCGGCCGTAATCGTTCTGTTTATGTGTGACGTAAATAACCAATGCGTCTTCTCGGTTGTCGCCTCAGTCGACTGAGGGAGCAGATGTGTGTTTGACAGTCAGGTTTACCGTAGCCGGTCATCAGTGTCAGCAGCAGCTGCACTTCACTCTTCAGCCTGAAGAGGATGCTGCACACGATGCAGATTTGGACCAGAAAGGAGATCAGCTGTTGACTTGGTAGTGTATAAACAAGTGTCGAAATATCGTATCGCATCTAAACTAATGGATGTTTTGATTAAAAACACACACTCTAAATAAGGGAACTTTTTTGTATATTTGTTTTATTTCCTCTGAAGCTTCACAATTCACAGGCTGGCTGCACGTATCGTCATCCGCTTCCTGGAGTCGGAGCAAAGGGAGAGTGAAAATCAAGTCTTAGGAAAACAGAAGGCGGTGGCGCTCAGTGTCCAGTCTGGGGTCAGCAGCGTCTTCACCGCTTTCCTCGCCGTCAACAAGCACAGCGGCAAACCTGTGCGAGGCCCGCTGATCATCAGAGAGAATCCAACATACAGTGGGTGGTTTACATGAGGCCGTATCTGAAATAAGCCATTTTTTTGTTTTGTTATTCTGACAAGTTCTCCTTTTGTACATCCTTGATGAAGTTGATGCAATGCTTTTTTATTTAACGACGTGCAACTCTTGACCGTTTGCTCACACAGTGCCGATTCTTCGTGGAGGTTTGTTCGGTCTGATGTGCGATGATTCATGGGGTGAAAAAAATGGTACGCATTGAAGTGTGAATCTTTTTTTTTATCCCCTTTATTTTCTTCTTAACAGAATACAAATGTTTTGTTTTCTCTTTAGTTTTCAGACGAATTTGCTCATCTTTAAGGAAAAAGACATCAGGTAGTAAGAATGGTAAAATAATAATTTACATTTACGCAAACGGCAGAAGCTTTTATCCAAAGCAACACACAAAAAAAAGGTTAAACATTGAACTACAACACAATTTACAAATTAGAATTTACCTGCAGTATCCTGTAACATGATTTAACATTAAAGATATGTCATTCACCTACAGCATACAATTAAATCACAGATCACACAAGTACCTTACAATCACTGCTATAAATACATAAAGTTGAGTATAACAAAAGGTATTTGTACCTTTTTATATGGAAAATAATCTTTATGTATTACCAATTGCTTGTTCCACAGATTAATTTCACCAAAAAACATCATTGCCATCTTTCATTATTTGTCATTTGACAAAAAAATTATTGTTTGAATACATTTTTTTTCTTTTTTCATTTGTTATCTTTAGGAAAAAATTTGAAAAAGAAACTACTCTCAGGTAAGCAATGTCAAAAAATGTCACAGTCAACGAAAACTTACCAGACAAACGTTTTAGACATTGATAAGTTGTTTAGTTCTCTTCATTTTTACGTTTTCTGAAAGTCACTTGTAAAAGCCAAATGTGGATTCCTAAATAATATATTCCTTTAAACATTCACTCCTTTAGTGAACTTGTGTTTGCTCTATTTGTCTAGCTTAAAGTAGGAAGTAACCGGAAAAGGCATCCATACCGATTGTTGCATTTATATTATAATTTTTTCAAATTAAATAAATATGAGTCATGTATGTATGATTGGGATAAAATGATTTTCTAGTAATGTGCCTTGAGACCACATGTGTCAGTGTAATGTAAACAAACTAAATTAAAAAATTGGGTGGGGGGGGGGGGTTATAATGACACA
>JAVLVB010000125.1:922903-958294 GCA_032876305.1 Orestias chungarensis | reverse complement strand
GTGTGTGTGTGTGTGTGTGTGTGTGTGTGTGTGTGTGTGTGTGTGTGTGTGTGTGTGTGTGTGTGTGTGTGTGTGTGTGTGTGTGTGTGTGTGTGTGTGTGTGTGTGTGTGTGTGTGTGTGTGTGTGTGTGTGTGTGTGTGTGTGTGTGTGTGTGTGTGTGTGTGTGTGTGTGTGTGTGTGTGTGTGTGTGTGTGTGCTTCTGCGTCAGAACGTTTTAATTTTGTTGTGCAAAACTGAGCGTGATCATTTGAGCGTATGACGGTGCACACACAACGACACCAGTGAGAACATGCAAGAATTTTGTTTGTCTACCATCGCACTCATGGATGCGTTCTCGTCAAATGCGTGTAGTATTTGCTACATTGTGGGGAACATTTTCCAACAAAAACTATTCTTCTGGATCAGAGGTCAGGTGTACAACTATGGTGTGAATTGAGTTAGAGTTAGGTTTAGGGTTTGGCATGTACTGGTTAGGCTATCGAAATTTATGACGAACGAATGTAAGTCATTGAGAATTTCCCACAAGGATAGACAAAAAAAAAAGTGTGTGTCAGAGAGAGAGCTGGAAGAGTGGGCACTGGGTGAGCTCCCTGTCACTTCCATTAAAATTAGCCAAAAGCGAAAATAACTATAGGGGAAAATGCAGGAAAATAAAAATAGCTTGAAAGAATTTTGAGACAACATGATGGCAAAAGGTACGAAGACGGAAGTGAATGAAAATAAAACATTGTAAATGTAGATCAGCGTTACGGTATACTGTTTTCTTTGACTAAGAAACGTAAATGGCTTCTATTCTCCCAGCTGAGGAGCTTTGTGATAACGAAACAAAGGTTTATTAGATAATCATAGCTTGTCGGTTTAATGAAGTGATTCATCAAAAGTTCCAACATGTTCTCCAGGAGGAGTAAGAGGTAAGCTCAATGACTAACATCTGCACTATAGGTTATGAGTACAGGTCTCCAAAGATGTTCCGTACACATATCTTCCCTAAAAATAAATGCATAGCATTTGTATTACATAGACTTCTCATCGTGTCATTATTATTTAATTCACTCACACACCACCGTTTGTCTGTTAAAACTAAGAAAAGTTGCAAACTGAAACACTCAAATAAACCTAAAATTAATACTGATTAAAGTTTGGATTTTGAGTTGTAGGTGTTTGTTACATGTTTCAGTTTATGGCTCCGTACAGCTTTGGTCACTTTGGGTGAGCGCTCCACCGTGGTGCAAAGTTGTGAGATGAAACAAAAAAGAACAACAAAGTTTTTATTAATTAATTTCACAAAATAAAAATCTGAACATTTCATTATTGTTTCACATCATTTAACCGGATAATCCTGAATAAAACTTGCTGCCTGAGGAGGTCACATACAGTGGCTTGCAAAAATTTTTACATTTTCAAGCACACAGATACATATATGCCGGTAAAATATATATATTTCTTATTATGACACATAAGGACTTGGAACAAACATTTATTTCATTGAAATTTTATGTGAAAGACCAACACAATGTAATATAGAGGTGCCAGATTTTTAGGGTGTGTCTCGACCAGCTTTGCATTTAGTGACCGGAATCTTTTACCATTGATCTTTGCAAAACAGCTCATACTCAGTCAGATTAGATGGAACGCATTCGTAAAACACAATTTTTTTTTTGACCCAGCCATTTTAGCCCTGTATTTATATGTAGGGTTGTTATCCTGCTGGAGGTGAACTTCGCCTAAGTCTCCAGGTCTCTGTCCAAGATTTCCATGTATTTTGCTCCATCAATCGTCCCATCAACTCTAACCAGCGGCTATGTTCTTTTTAAAGAGAAGCACCCCCACAGCATGATGCTGCCACCGCCATATTTGACAGCGGGAATGGTGTGTTCAAACCGATGTCCAGTGTTAGTTCTCTTCTATACATAGCATTTTGCACTTTGAACAGAACAGGATAATAATTTTGTTTTCATCTGACCAAAGTACATTCTTCCACATGTTTGCTATAACCCCAACATGGCTTCTGGTAAACTGGAAATGGGACTCCCCATTTGTTTCTTTTAACAATTACTTTTTTCTTGCCACTCTTCCATAAAGACCATGTTTGTGCATTAAAGGACTAGTTGTTGTCCTGTGGACCGATTCCCCCACCTGAACTGTGGTTCTCTTCATTTGTCCATTTATCATTTTCTCTGATCAGTGTATTCCTTATTCAGCCTTTAAGTTTAGGTGGACGTCATTGTCTCGCTAAGCTCAAGCTAAACTTTAAACCTCTCCACAACTTTATCCCTAACTTGTCTGCTGTGTTTCTTGGACTTTACAATGCTGTTTACACTCCAATATTCTCCTATTGATATAAGGTGGAGGCAGATAAACACAGAGCAATCCTGACACGAAAAACATCAGATGCTGCAGACGTTCACACATAACGGCAAGGATTTCCCTTTGAGCATGATGTCAATACTTAACATTCAGCCTGAGCAACAAAGGAATCCTCCAGCATCTGTTGGAACACCCCACCAAAAGTCCAGACCTACAGAAATACATGAAAATGTTCACACTGAGAAGGAAATGCATTGCAAAGATGAATGGGCGTAATCTCTAGATGTGCAGCAAAACACTGACACGGAAAGGTGATGCTTAAAAGCACAACACACTGTACAGATAATTTTGAAACGTCTAAAACAATGTTTCATTTTCCTTCTAACTCACAATTGTGCACTGACTTGTTTTGATCTATCATAGACCATGCTAAAAAACAAAAAACTACTTGCGTAATATTGTGCTTTGAACATGACAAAATGGAGAAAAGTTAATTGACAATGGATGTTTGTTCCTAGTCACTGCAGATGGTAAAGACTTTTGAATGTATTTGCAAAATTTAAGATGCTAACTGCACGTGATTTGTGCAATTTTTTTTTTCTTCAGAAATGATTCAAAACAATTTATGTGTACATAACAAACATGTTAATTTGCTGTAATATTTCTTTGAATCTTTATTTGCAGAAAACGGAGGTATGCAGAGAGAGTGCAATGCTTTCATACACCATACACAAGAACAAAGTTACAGTTCAAACCAAAAGTAACAAAAAACCAGATATAAATATCAGCCTGCAAACATAAAACTAGAGGTATGTACATAACAACAATCTCAGCACAGCACAGGGAATGTTAAAGAGAGAGAAATAGTCACCTGCAGTTCAGGAGCTGAAGGAAAATGAGCTGTTTACAACTCTCCTGTCCTGGAGGACATGATGCAGGACTTTTTTTCCCCCAGACTACAGCAAGTAGAAAATTCAATGATGTGAGGTCACTTAAACCTGTAGCCAGGGAGAGTTTCAGAGCACCATCCAAGGATGAAGGAGAATTATGTCCTAACCCAAAATAGTTTCGCTATTAACTACTGATGTGTCACGGAACGTTTTAATGACTCGAGCAGAGGTGGAGTTGAATTAATAATAATTTATTGTTGGGGTAGAAATTAAACATAAACATTAAACGGAAACAATACAAGGAACTACAGGCAACCGAAAACGAAACGCGAGACCCAAACAAACCGGAAGTGAAGGCGGGACTACAGAATGTAAACAAAGCGGAACGACACTAATAAACAAACACAACTAATAACACAGGAGGGGAGGAAAAAAACTAAGACAACGAAACTAATAACTACACGACGGGAAAGAGACAAGGAAACCCGGGGACTACAGGAAGTGAGAACAAACAGAGAACATGGGATGAGACCAGGGGACCAAGAATAAAGAGCCAGGACTGAGAGCTAGCGAGCAAGAGACTTACTGGGGATGATGGGGGCGAGAAACATCAGGGCAAGACCTCAGGAAGGACAACAGGGAATGACCACAGGAGATGATGCAGAGACGAGAAGGCAAAGCTACAGGGAAAAACAGGAGACGAGAAGGCAAAGCTACAGGGAAAAACAGGAGACGATCCAGCGGTGCGTGAAAGAATGTGAAGGGCTTAAATACTGAGGAACTGGGGTGTGATTGGTGGAGAGGATGATTAGACTATTGGTAACAGCTGTGAATGGAGGAGTGAAGACACACATACATACACACACACAGGATGAAACAGAACCGAACCAAAACATAGATCATGACATGATGATCAAAATGATTGAACTTAATTTTAAATATTATTTTTCACGTAGAATAGTACATCAAATAAAACCAATCATTAATTATTCAGTATATACCTTACTCTTAAATTGTAGTTACATTTTACTCAAAAACAACAAAAAATAAAATAGAACTATAGGCCTCACGTGCCTCAGACAGAGACTGGCTAAAAATTAGTTCTAAGACAAAAAACACTGCTGAGCAAAAAGAACATTAAGGTTCGACTCAATTTTACATATCTTGATGATCCCTAACACCTTTAAGAACATATTAGGCTGGCAGATGAGACAAAGGTTGAAATGTGTTTGTCCCATTAAATGTAAGGTAAAAGTAACTGGATTTGAGAAAAAGAACGCACTAACAGTAAAATACTGATGTGTTATTGTGATGGTCAGGAGTAGTTTTACTGGTTCAGGACCTGGAGGACCAACTGAACCATGGATTCTGCTGTCCACCAAAAAGTCTAAAACACACAGCATACAAGTCTGACAAAAAAAAGGCTTTGGTCTCCTCTGACCTGAATGCTATTGAGATCTTTCGGCATTACTTTTAAAAGGCTGTCTTAAGCGTGGCAGCCTTCTAATGCGGCTGAATTACAACAGTTCTCCAAAGATGTGCTGGCAAGTTATTACAAGCATCTGTTTGCAGGTGTTGTTGCTAAGGATGACTAAGCTAGTTTTTAGGATTAGGGAAAAATCACTTTTTTTCACATAAGGGAAACTTAGGTTGCATCACATTGTTTTATCTTGACTAATACTTGAATTGGTTTGATGTTCTGAACCACTTGAAACACGTGCAAATAAATAAGGAAATCAGGAAGGGGGTATAAACTTTTTACAACCGTTGAACCCAACTGCACAGTTATTTTTTTTTTTGTCTACTAGTGTTTATTTTGTTATTATGAATTAAACTATGTCATGCTTTTAAAAGTGTGGGCATCTTGTTGTAACACTATTCACTGTGTTTTACTTCATCGTATTAGAGGGACATGTTCAAGAATTCAATACAATACAACTAGGACTCTATGTTCTGAATCTGCAAGTGGTTTCTTTGCTTATTGAGAGGAGATGCACCACACGTTTAACATGGCACTTTCATTTAAGGGACTTTATCATCTCTAATGCTGGACATGTTTAATTCAAGCTGAAAAAGCATAGGCAATCAAATTGCAGAACTTTCTAAAGCAACACTAAGTAACTCCTTTAACCTTCATAGAATATTTCTACAACTTCTGTGGTTATACGTCGACTTACAGCTCGTTGAATGACACCTCTGTCATGAGCCGAGTATCGCTTTAAACGGCACTAAGCAACTTTGAGAAGGGTGGCAGGAACCCTTCCACAGGAACAACTCCAAATGTGCTGACTGCTTTACCGCATACATCTCTTCCCCCGTTTCTTATTTTTAACATCATCATATGACACAGTGTCGCCACAATTAGATTCCTTACCTAATCACTATTCACTCTTTACACATTCTATGGAAACACAAATGTATTTTAATCCAACTGTAGGTGACCGTAGGATCAGGATTTTACTACGTTATGCGCTGGTCCTCATGGAAAATGCAGTCTTCCTTCGGGCAAATCACTACAGCTTTTGTCCACACCGGCTCCCAAGTTTAACCTGTGGTTTTAAACTAATTATTATATTATTATTACATTTCTGGATCTATTTTAAGTTGAACTAGTGTTTAATAGTGCTAAATACCATTCTGTTTGAAATACAGTTATAATAAATAATTTACCAAGACAAATGCAACATTTTAACGCTTTTATTGTGCCTTTTTGTAACATTTTTACCACACAAATAGTATTTCGGTAGTCATATATGGCTTTTTTCACTTGCACGTACAAAAGTGTTGCTACTAAGTATTTGCTTTATTTAGTTTATGCTGAAATTATATGTTTATCTGGATGTATGTGTCACTGTGACAGACATAATGTTTAAAAAACAGGCCAAATCTTATGCGGACTGAGCTTTCCTTTAAGCTGTGTTTTTCTGAGATGTGAAAAGTTTTGAGTTTAGAAGTAGATAAAAAATGCTTGAAAAACCTTGGAGTAAGCAGGAAAACAGAATGCAATAGGCTAAACATAGGATTCACTAGATGTATTTCCTTTAAGAATTTAAAAGTTTATATAAATGAGTTTCAGTTCTTGTTCATTAGATCTTTGTGTCACTGTGTCCGGTTTACAAAGATTTGCATATTAAATTATAAAATAAAATTGCCACAACGCTTCTGGATGTGATATGCGGTGTTCATTCGACTTTTAGGTTTGCTCCCACTGTGCTACTTACGTATCTGGATGCATCCCTGTTGTTGCCGTGATCGATGGTAATGGATGTTGATCAGACAGGAGCATTAAAGCAGAGCATCAGCTCTGTCTTTATTTCAGCGGCCCTCCTGGAAAACCTCATATAACCAAGTAACCTATTAGAAACACACAAGGGAGAGGCAGAGGGAGGGAGGGGAGGGATAAACGAAGGCAGAAAAACACATTCTCTCTCATCTTTCTGGGCTTATGTCACCCTGCGGGACTCAGTTTAATGGTTAAATGCATTATAAGATGGTGAGAAGAGAATGAGAAGACTCTGGGAGACATTGAGAAGGGGGTGATTGTGTGTGTGTGTGTGTGTGTGTGTGTGTGTGTGTGTGTGTGTGTGTGTGTGTGTGTGTGTGTGTGTGTGTGTGTGTGTGTGTGTGTGTGTGTGTGTGTGTGTGTGTGTGTGTGTGTGTGTGTGTGTGTGTGTGTGTGTGTGTGTGTGTGTGTGTGTGTGTGTGTGTGTGTGTGTGTGTGTGTGTGTGGGGAGGGGGTAATAAAGATGGCAACATTGCGTCTCGTGTCGAGTCCTCACGGCCATTGGTGGCGGAGAGTTATTAAGGAAGTAGGAAAGGAATAAGAGCAAAATATGACGAATTGGGGAAAGGGAACGCTAAGACAGAGCAGGGATTTATGAAGACATATTAGATATTAAAATACATTAGATAAGTGAGGCTGCGGTGGATTTATTTTATAAAAAATACCTGTGCAGACTCAGTAAAGGTGGTGAGCTGTTCATAACATACAGTAAATATGTTTGTGAAACAATAGTTCTATTCATTATATAAGCATATCCTGTTAATGGCAAGGTAAGGCAAGGCAAGTTTATTTATGTAGCACATTTTCGTGTACAAGACAATTCAAAGTGCTTTACATAAGAAAAAAAGATCAGAAAATGAAACAGTAAAATCAGATTTGAATTTAAAAGAAATAAAATAAAAAAATAAAAATAATGATAGTGCTCAGTTGCTATATGCACAGTTAAATAAGGCTGTTTTCAGCCTGGATTTAAACAACGGCAGAGTTGAAACCTGTCTCACCTCTTCAGGAAGACTGTTCCAGATTTTAGGAGCATAAAACTTGAATGAAGCCTCCCCTTGTTTGGTCCTGACTCTGGGCATCAGCAGGAGGCCACTACCTGAGGTTGTCAGAGTCCTGGCTGGTTCATATGGCTCTAACACGTCAGATATGTACTTTTGGGCTAAACCATGAAGAGATTTGTACACAAGCGAGGGTGTTTTAAAGTCTATTCTTTGAGTGACAGGAAGCCAGTGCAGAGACTTGAGCACTGGACTAATGTGGTCATATTTCCTGGTTTTGGTCAGAACTCGAGCAGCAGCATTCTGGATGTTCTGAAGCTGTCTTAAGGCCCGTTTAGAAAGCCCAGTGAGCAGGCCCTTACAGTAGTCTAACCTGCTAGAGATAAAAGCATGGATAAGTTTTTCTAGGTCTGGTTTAGAGACTATTCCTCTGATTCTGGCAATGTTTTTAAGATGGTAAAAGGCTGCTGATGTTACTGATTTAATGTGGCTGTTGAAGTTCAGGTCCGAATCGAGTATTACCCCAAGATTTCTGAGCTGATGTTTAGGTTCCAGAGAGAGCGTCAGAAGGTAACTAAGGACACTTTCTCTTTGTTTCTGTGGGCCACAGAAAATGATTTCAGTTTTGTCTGAGTTTAACTGGAGGAAGTTGTTCTGCTTGTGGCATTTTTCTTCATTTGTATTTATTTTTTTTATATGGCAATGTTTCTCAATCCTGTTCCTTAGGAGTAACTGCCCTTCGTATTTCAGATGTGTCTCTACTGATGTGCACATCTGATTGAAATGATAGCATTAGGCCCGGCATGCTATCAAATAATCACCCGTTTAATAAGGCCAGGTGTGTGGAGCAGAAAGAAAATACCATCAACATGCAGGACAGTGGCCCCTGAGGGACAGGACTGAGAAACTTTGTGATACTATTCTTTATTCTTCTACATTTATTCCTTGCCTTACCAGTTGTTACTTCCTTTTGATTTCCCTCTGCCTACACTCGTACCAGCTGTCTCTACCTATTAAACTACTGATTAGTCCCTCTGGCTCCTATACCATCATCTCCTCTCCCTTAGTGCATTTAGGCTTTTTGTTTTACATTGTTCTCTTCCTGTTGCTCCAATTTTCTGTAATTCTTAATCTGCCATCCCTATTGTAAGGTCTTTAGAGTTGTGTCTATTACATCAACCCTCTCTACTTGACAAGATCTACCCTAGCAGCAAAATGTATTGGTAATTGAACATAATTATTAAAACTAAAAAGCTTTTTTTTTTTTATTCAGTAACTTTTTTCCTCTTTAAGAATAAAACTGGATTGTGAAAAGTGTATTGTTTTCTGGCACAGTTTAATTCTCACTTTTCTCAACCACCAACGCTATTTGTGCCAGAGCAAGCGCACACAAAGTAGAGCTTTAACAAACAAAGAAAAAAGCATTTGTTCAAAAACACTTTCCTGACATCTCACGCTGAGATCATGTCTATTTCTGAAGTTGCAAAGGACAACGCAAACCCATTTGGCTGTGCACCATTGAGCTTTAAAATAAAGTGTGGCATGCACGAGCGGTAGCGGTCCATTATGCTGTCATTGTGAAAATGAAACGTCATTTGCTTCTTGCAAAGACACTGATCACACAGAGCCATGCCGGCATCAGCATGTCCTTCTAACAAGCGCTCAGAGCAGCAGCTTAAAGACATTGCCCAACTGTTCGGTGTGACGTCGGTCAGCCCACTTACAGACACCCGAGGTCACGGGAAATGTGGTGTTTTGGTGTAAATGCATCATTCCTGTTATAGGACCAAGTGAAGAGGGATGACGAATATTCTCATTTCGGTGTAGTCTTAAAAATAGTCAGCACGCTCATAAGTACTGAAAAGAGCCATAAGAACTAGATAGCTAACAAAGAGACTTCTCTCTCTCCCCCCTACAACAAAAGTGCAAAAATCCTCAGACCTCCAACAACAGACATATGGAACATCTAAAATGTCCAACATCTGGTAAGCTTCCAAACACCTTATACTAGCCCAAAAACCAACAAATAACCTGCAACACAGGAAAACCAAAGTCAGGGGCATGTAACTGCAACCTGAAGACAACAATGAGGCCAATCAAGCATAGTTAGTCCACATAAATTTGACAAGCCCCCACAATGTTACGACCACTAGGCTTGTTTGGTGGGGTAACATTAAAGGAGACCACACAAGGATTTTCTGATTAAATTAAAATTGAATTTATTAAATTATACTAAAGAAACAAAACCTAAAAAAGGAAAATACCTGAAATGAGAAAATAGGTTAGTGCAAAACTTATAACTAACCAGAAAGAAGTAAATACAAACAAAACCCAACCATAAGATACAAACCAAACCAGGTTCAGAGGTGGGAGAGGGGAAAAAGCCTCCTTCTGCTCCATGCATGGCAGCTTTTAAGGCAGCAGAGCACCAATCAGGGCAAAACACAACACAATTGCAGAAGGCCCATCTCCAGGCACCTGCCAGGAAAAAGGCAGAGACCCACTGCAGCCGTAACAATGGTAAACCAGGCCTTAACTTGAGATAAAAGCTCTGAGAGTTTGTATGTGGCTGGTGGCTCAGCAAATTGCAAAAAGTAACAATTCAGCTGGATTTTACATTGTGCTTCCAGCCGTGGTGGATATGTAGGAAGTGACGCATGGAAAAGATGCAGGTTATAAGCTGAAAGTTTACAGATTACATGGTAAGAAGAAAAATTGATGAAGGATCAGCTGGCACTCAGGAGCAGTTAGACTGTGTTTGTTGCAACCTTAAAAAGAAATAAAAGCTATAGATTTTTGCTTTTTTGCAACTTTTTGGAACAAATCCACGGTTCGATAATACAGCGTGTGAAGTCTTTTCTTTCCCTATCTATAATCTGGTCATGACCTTTTTACTCCCACCAAAGTAGTTTGAGCACATATTTAACCATAAACCAAAGGAATTGTTCTAACTAAATAATATATCAAATAAATGCTTGCCCTATAAGATAATTATACCCACTAATTTACCATTATCACATTCTTAACATCTTTTCAGGGCTCTACATGTTGATTTCAGTTATTTCCAATTCAGCTGGAGGAATCAACAGACCTTTGAAATGCAACTTATGGAGGCTTTGGTGTGCTATCATAAGATATCATAAGATCTTCCCGGTTTCCAACAGAACTACAATTATGGCTTACTTTGTGAAATCAAGAGCCTTACAATCACACTTTGCTGAAATCTAGATGCTGAACATGATGCAGTGTTGCATCACTTTGAGGTGTGATGGCTGACTAAAGGGGAACGTTTTTCAATGACGCAGAGAAAGACAGGGGGGGGGTCATTATTGAATGTTTTGCAGACATAATCAACATCTTGAAAAGTCTCAAACTCTTAATCCGAGTTTTTGGCACAATCCACACTTCTTTTTAATAAAGCAGAGATCTGGAGAAGAAAAATATAAGAAGGAATAATAGACACGTGTCCCCCAAATTAGCAGTAATAGACTAAAGCTGTATCACTAATACTGTAAAGGTATGAACAGGCATCCCAATAGGTGATGTTTGCTTTTAATTAATTTTGTTTCCCTTCGCTGGTTTGAACATCTTGACAGAGATTTTTATTTTTATTTTTTAAAGAAACTTTAGAAAGTGAAGTGTAGACTGATTCTGCCTCATCGGTTTCTAGTGTTTTGTGGAGGATAAGGTCAGTGACCCTCTTGGAATGTTATTAACATACGAAACTGTCATCTCATAGCAACACAAGCTCAGAGTAACATTCAAACTAGCCCAACAATGCGCCACGAATGGAATCCTGCATAAAAAGTGATGACATATCGACCTTGGTTGCTCAGTGGACCCGTCCAATCATGTTTTAGATGATGATGTTGTTAGGGCTGCATTTTACTGTTCCTGCATGTTTTGCCATATGTTTTGTTGCAGAATTTCCTTCTACGTAATCTAATATAAAATGCTAGACATGGATATTTTACTTAAGAAGCAATAAAACTGGACAGTTAGCTTGTTGACAACCGTGAATATGTTTTTTTAAAGGCTTCATGAACATTCTTACAAGCTTTAGACAACAGACTGAGAACCAGTTGATTCAAAGGCAAAATCAGGTGGAGACAATTTAAGGTAATCCAATCATGTTTTCAGTTTTAGATTTTATTGCTTAAAAAAAATGGATCTTCGGTAGATAATCCAAGATACAGAAGTAGCACAGAAAATCACTTCCATTCACATTACACTGTGTGATTTGCAGTTTACTGGCATGTTCTTCTGTTTTGAGGAGTTTTATTTCATATGTGAAAAATAGTAAGATCACTGAAGCATTTAAATCTTTAAATCCAGTGATGAGGATTTCAGTGTTTTTTTGTCGTTTTCTTTCACATTTCAACTCTAATTAACATTATCAACTGTTAACCACTAGAGGGAGAGTGAGATCTACATTCAGATTATTCATTCTCACTAGAGATATTGATTATTTTCAGTTATACTTTTTCAGTTCCCCAAAGGGTAACCACAAAATGGATTTCATTGAGGATGATGAAAGAAGTGTTGGATAATAGCAGAACTAAGTGTCTGATATCTTGTTTCCTAATAAATATTTCTATGTTGATTTCATTTCTAAATAAAAATACAAAAATGAAGCCCTAATGTTTGTTTGTTTCTGTCTCAGTCTCACCTTCTTTGCTAGCAAACAATTGCTACTGTTGTGCCAATATAGGACATTTAATACATGGGTGCCCAATGCAGATCCTGGAGAACTACTTTCCTACAACTTTTAGATGCAATATTTGGATACATTTTGCACACCTGAGGCAAAAACTCGATTTTATTGGAGAAAGGATGCATCCATAAGTTGCAAGATGGTAACTTTCCATGGGTGGGATTGTGCAACTCTGATGTACAGTACACTAGAAAACACAGAGGAACTTGTCTTTATATGTCCTGACCAGAATGTGTACAACTAGTCTTAGCACATACTCCTGAGTTATAATCCACTGGTTGAACTATTGTTACATTCCAACTTTGGATTTGCAGAATAATAAGAGCCTAAACGTAATTTATAATTGGTGAATAAGAGACCAGCATAGACGAGAAAGGGTTTGCCATGACATTTTTAACTTAATAATTTCTATAACTCTAACTGGAATTCTGGTCAAGATTATGATTACAGTTGTGCCGATTACCCAGGAGAAAAAAAAATAATAATAATGAGCGGGCCTTCATTTTCTTTAAGCATCTCTGACAGAATATGGTAATTGGTTAGCTACCTAAACTGCAGCAAAATGACCCATAGAAGCTCTGAAGAAGATGCAGAGATCCATACCTCAGGTGGAGCAATCATGGTAGGAATACCAGTATCCATGCAGAAACAAAACAAACCTATTGAAAAAGGTGTTTGAATGAGCCAAATATTGAACTTTTTGGTCTTCATATGAAGTGTTGGGAACTGTGTCCTTTTATTGCGAAGCCCAAGGTGAAACATGAGGGTTGTAGCATTATTTTGTGGTGAAAAGGGAAGTTAGTCAGGATTGACAGTAAACAATTATAAAACCAGACAGATACAGAATTGAAACTAAGTCCAGAGTTTAGATTTCAGCAAAACAACACAAGACTAAATAGTTCAGATCCAAAACTTTTATTTCAGGATTCTACTTTCTTTATTTTTTCATCTGTGACAAAATGTGCCAAGTGATGCTAAAAAATGCACGAATGGTTCCACAAAGATTTAGCTTAAAGGGCTTTGACCAATGCGCACCATAATTCAGTTATTTACGCAAACTCCACTGAAAATGCTCTATGTTGTGCTGTGTAATCACATACGTCTTAATAAAGTGCATTTAGCTTATGGTTATAACCCTGATAAAGTGTGAGGGTACTTGTTTCTATGTTTTCATCCAATTAGCATGCGAATTCTGAGCAAACCTTAAAAAAGAAAGAAAAATAAAACGTGGATGAAACATGTTTCCATCTATTGGCTGAGAGTGAATCACCCAGGCAAAGCAGAACATAGTTTCATCAGATGCTGACATTACACATGGTTGGAATAAACAGGAAGTACCAAAACAAAAAAGTTAATTCTATCAGAACTTATATGACAATTATGTTTCCACCTCTCTTTAGTGTACTAACAATCTTAAGTACTTAAGAAATTGAGGAATTGATTTAATATTTTTCTATTTCATGAATGCAATCCTTCAAAACATGCATAAGAAAACATTGATGGATCTAAGGCTAATGTAAGTAAATACTACAGAAATACTGAATAATATCTGACAGAGTTCTTAAGAAAATGCTGCATCAATATTAGAAAAAAACACACAAAAAAACATTTTCTTTTACTCAATTCTCTATTGAAAGTTCTTAAGTTGTTTGGTTGGCGCTGCAACGACTGCAAATGTCAACCCTGAAAGTGAGACCTCCAGAGTGAAGAGGAAGGGTGTGAGGAAGGACACTCCCTTTGGTAAGAGTGTGTGCGGTTTCTACCTACATACCCTAGTTTGACTGTCTGGTTTCTCATTGATGCTTTTGTTTGTTGGATAAACTTATTATGCCAAATTCTTTGGCACAAACTCCTTCTACATGAGTGCATCACCGGCCTGACTGCATTTCTAGATGTAAGAAATGAGGCCAAAACAAAAAACGTGTTGTTGTTGTGGATGATGACGATGAGAGTCCCAAAGCCTCGCTTCTGTATACACAGGTTTCTGTGTGTCTGGGTGTGTGGGAAACAAACCCACAGAGTCAGATGGAGGCCGTGGCCCCTCCTCACCTTGCTCCTCCCTCCCCACCTCCTCTGCTCACACGGGTATACCTGTATGTGTCAGTGTGTCATACTGTGTGTACATTTTTAACAGGCTGTGAAAGCCAAAGAGCAAAGCAGTGTTGCAGAAAAGTCGTTGACTGGTCAAGTGGGAAAGTGGAAAACGACCAGTCCTGGAGAGGCAGGTGAGAGAGAACAGAAAGAATTAAGACAGAGAGAGTGTGGGACGGAAAAAGAAAGAAAGTAAATAGACTCAAGACCAGAGAAGGAGGGAGGTTAAGAGATTGGGTCAGATAGAGACAAAGTGCAAGTGCATAGAGTAGAGAGAGGAGGAGGAACTGAGATCAGAGCATTTCCCAAAGGAAGAAGGCTGAGAGGAGGAGAGGCTGCTCAGAAGGTCGGACCGACAAAATGCTGAGAAGGAGAAGAAGTGCAACATTCAGTGGATTTGGATGGTACGTTGTTTCCTTTTATGCTTCACGCTGTTCCCGTGCATTCTCATAGCGGCTTCCACACTCAGTTCAGCAGAATAATGCACACCGTTCCAATCCGTTCCAATCTGCGTTGGCTGGTGTTTTTGCGTGCAGCTCTGGGTGGTGCACACGTGTAAACGTATCTCACGCAAAGGAAGGATGGGTGGATCGCTGTGTCACTGTTCGCCTCCAAGTCACACCTCCCTCTTTACACTTTACTCAGTTTTTTGTGTATTGTTGGGAGAATGTGCTGCACAGTTTCACTTTGTGCTGTCTCAGCGTAGGGAGGGATTACACCAGTCTACAGGCTGCTTTGTCTCTGACTGCTGTCTGTTGTTGCTGCTGCTGCTGCTGCTGTCATGCCAAGAGACTGAGCTCTTAATGTTCTCCTGCTCTTTTGCCTGAGAGAAGCTCCCATAATGCAGCAGCATGGAAGCTGCCAGGAAGCCCATTTAGAGCTTTGTAGGCTCACACTCTTCGATGGTGTGGGTTCTTTTGCCGTTTGACTTCTTATCAGTGCTTCAGAGCATTTACCCCACGTCAACCCCCCCAACCGTCCCCTTACTCCACCCCAACCCTGTCTGGGTGGAAGCAGTGCATCCTGCAAGACAGGGGGTCACATTACATGTCACAGAGGTAATCACAGACTATTGTGTTTGACATGTCAAAGCAAAACAAGCTTTGATATTACCTGAAGATAGTAGACAAAAACGTTTGCTAGTGCGTTCATAATTTTTGTTATGTTGCATATTTAGGTTCTGAAATATTCATTTAACAGAACTGAATCCCACCCCAATAAGACAATGCATCCAGGGGCTTGGAAAAAATACAATGTTATTAATAAATTCTAATTTTCTTTCAAAGAATCATCAAGAATAACCTACTTTCATTGTAGATAATGTGTGTGTTTTTTTCTGTGTTGTGTTTAGATCCACTTTTCTTTATTTGTGGGATTTTTTCCACATAACATGCAACCAGCTATTATGCAAGGCAAATTTTACTGAACCCACGATTTACGTAACCAAGAAATTAGTTTCTCCCTATGAACACTAGAGGACAAAATGTTCAGTCTGATTTGCCTTTTCAGTGAGTCTTTCCTGCTAAATTAAACCTATTCAAATAATAAGAAAATACCCTTGCCGTGTTCTGTTCTTCAGTTTAATTTAATGCTATACTAGATTCTCCGACCAAATAATAAAAATTAAAAAAATTCTTCTTCTTCTTTTTTTACCAGCCACAGGATTTTACTGGTTGGCTAAAAGGTTCCATTTCGTTTACATCTGACTAGACCGTCGTCTTTCACATACATGCTGTGTTCCCCACATGGCAACCCATGAAAAGAAACACCAATAGCATACATTACTGCAACACATCTATGAAAGCAAGACTTTTCCAGGAGTAAAGATAGTCCTACTGACAGATTCTCCTCAGCAATGAATCTCTGCAGATTCTCCGGAGTTCCCATCAGTCTTTTTGTTGCCTCCGTAGATAATACCTTACCTGCCCTACCCGGCAATATATGTGAATGGCCGTAGCATTTTATTTTGATTTGTGCGATACTGTTATTTTCAGATTACGGGTTTCCACAGAGCTCTCCTTGATGTGCAAAGCTTACGATATGTCCGTATAATCTCACTCTACTTTAAACGTCAACATATGCTTATCCTTTAACTTTGACAGCAGGTTTTTATAGGGAACATAGTTGGCCTCTTGTTAAGAATAAAGGAGATTTTTCAAAAGTATATAAGAGCAGCAGATTTTTTTTAGAGGTTTCTGTGTGGAGTATTTCAAATTTTTATTTGTAAAAAAAAAAAAAGAAGTATGCTTTTCACCCTTTAATGCTGCACAATCTAAGAATAATTGATCACATATAGATACAATAGTCTTATTACGTTGCTATACCTGTTTTAATAAAAGCAAAAACGATAAAAATAATGATTTTAATGAGGTACTAGGCAAACAGAAATCAGTGGTAGCAACAACTTTTCAATACGTGCAAATCCATATACAAGTACTTCATCCAAATGAAAGGTAATGAATAGCAGAAAGCAAAGGTCTTTAAAGAACATTGTTAATTTAAAACAGTGCTGTCCACTGCTTGTTCAGCTAAAGATCCAGCTCATTTGCTTTTCTCCAAATTTGATGAAGTGTTTGCTGGTTATAGATCTAAACCTTTTGTTTAACGTCAGGTAACGTGACGTTAAGCATCAGCAGTCTAACGTCACTGAAGTTGAATCCAAGCATGAAATAATTTTAAAATGTTTTCCAATGCAAATGTTTGACGTCATCGTAAGCAGGTTTGCCACAAGCCACATTAACTGTCCCGCTAGCTGCCGCAAATAACTAAATTTATTTCCCTGAGATTTGAATATCCGACAGTAACGAGAGTTATTACGCCTGTGCTCCACTTTGCTTTTTAAATATCCTCTTTGTATGTTGATGGTGATGTGTCACTCTCTGTGCTACCCCAGAAAGCTGAAAGACATTCAAATTGCATTACATTGCATCCCTTGTATGTTTGCATCGTGAGGTAGTAAAGGAGTCAACATAAACTACTCTGTATTAGAGTGGTTACTTACATAAAAGTTGTCACGCCGAGAACGCAGATTAATGAGAGGCATCTGAGAACAGCATAATACCCTCAGCATTTTCTCAACCAGAAATTTCTAAGTGAACCAAAACGAGAAAATAAAGATTCCTGATTTTCCATGTTTATGGTGAGAACAGCCTGTATTGAAACAAAAAGAAGGCCCCTATAAACTCGGAGCGCCTCTCGAAACCGGTCTGAGCAGATTGGGAAGGAATAACCTTGTTATATGAAGCTGACTCTGCTTTCCGCCTCTGCTTTGCTCAAACTCTGCTCTGGCCTGCGCAATGGCTGTGCTTCAGGCTTTGGTGCACCTTTGAAAACGAGCGCATTCATTTTCGCCCTTTGTGGCCTGCTTAGTGTGGCCGTGGTGCAATATTCGTAACTCATGTAAATTTATACGGCCTGTCACATGCTCCAGAGAAGAGCCACATCAATTAAGATAAAATATGCTGCGGTTTAAAAAACTCCCATGTAAACGAGGTTCTAAATCCAGGGCTTCAAATTGTAATCAGCGTGCAAGTCTCGCCCTTCCTTAATAATAGCTACAATTTTATAAATAGTGCTGTTAATTCATCAGTAATATTTCCTTTTTGTTTTTGTGTGTCTGCCTTTTTTTTTCTCCAACTTCTTCAGGATTGACAAGGCCACTTTATCTGCGCTGAAAGGCCGGTAAGTTCCTTACTCGTATCCTGATTTCAGGAATTTCTCAGTATTTCAGATTACCTCACTACATGTTGGATGTTCATCATTCATATACAGATGCATAATATATGTAATTTGCTTCTGGGGACTGCTTCTTTGAGAGCACTGACGTATAACAGCAGACTAACTCTCTGACCAAACAGCAGTCATAAGAAAGCTTTTCCATTTTCCCCTTCACACTTTCAACACAAATCCTCATCAGCCTGTAAAGTGTTTTATTTTAAAAAAAATTGGACAACAATCCACAAGAAAAGACATCTTGAAATCAATATACACATCCTACTCACAAGATTGTGCTCAATCTTCTGTGTAGGATGCATTCTCATTCTCACTTCAGTGAAGAAATAACCGAGTGCTTTCCCTTTCTCCCTCTCCACTTTTGCAATTGGAGCACGTGCCAGGTAAAGGTCATGTGTATTTTGCCCGTATCAGGCACAGAGAAAACTTGAGCAGACTTACACTTCTTCCCAAATATTCGTTCCCTAGGACTGAAGGAACTGTTATTTTTCCGTCCATCACTGTCACGCCGAGACAGTCACCAGAACACCTGTCGGTTTTTTTTGTGGACGCATTCTAGTTGTTGCGGTTTGCTCCCACATGCATGCACATCCAAAATAGAAATGAAGCCACACTTTACGTAAAAGTCGAAAACAGTTTCACAAAGCTGGTGTCATTTGTGTTCAGCTGGCCGTTCTGACTCATGTTTGCTTCTTATAGATGTCTCACACCGAGACCCCAAACAGATGGCTTTCGTACTTCGGCTCGGCTGAACTGCGTTCAAGGCATCATTTTGTAGACAGTTTTTAAAGGCTGAGATTGTTTGGTTTACTTATAGTCAACAAAGTGGCGATTTTGAGAAATCGTACGCTTTTCGACTGTTGCATGACTCTCTGCATGAAATTCAGTAGGACTGTTGTGTGATAGTGGCAACGTCTCACACCACTTGCTGAAGGATTCTGCCCTAATAGTGAGAGGCAAGAGGCTTTAATAGGAAATGGTTTATTTTAACCTTATCCAATCCTATCAGTACCCACCCCGAAAACCACTGCCCAAGGAAAAACACAAGTTACCTAACCCTCCTATACTATGTTAACTTCAAACCTTCATGTTTTGTCCACATTTTTTGCATAACATCCTACCCTCCATTGTAATCACAGTGGAAATTTTTAGCTTTGGCGACATTTGGGTGCTTAAAAGGATTTGGGATCTTACCTGAACCTTCTAATTTCTGTGCAGGTAACTCAAAATATCTAAGCCTATGTGAACAAGGCAAGTGTTGATTCTCAATTCTGACTTTTTTCCTAACCTGCTAACCCCATCAGGCATGGGGATTAAACAGCAGCACAATGTTCACAGAAGTAACAATGGATGCCTGCGTCTGTGGACTGATTTTAAAATCTCTAAGCAATGGGAGCCAACCATAGATGAAGGACCTAAAGAAAAACGACAACGCAAAATTGCTTGCCACAGTTATTGTTTCATTCCAGATTTACCCGACTGACTTCTTCTGGTGCAATATTATGGCACGACTCCCATCAATGACATAAAAGATAGATAAATTGCAACATGACTGTTTAGACTACAGATGCTATCAAATATGTATCTGAATTCGTACAATATGTTGGATTTGATTAGTTTGGATTTTTTTTTAGGGAATTGAGTCATTCACACATCCGTGAAAGAGATGGAAATGGGTTGCATAAGGGTGAAACAAAATCAGAACGGGGTCGAAATGTGCCTGTTGTGTGAAAGTAACCGAAGATAAGGAAGGCAACCTCTCTCTTGATCCAAAATCATAGTAACGAGACATCTAAAAGCTTAAAGGCCATGTGGGATAGTCCACATGAGCAGGTCCAATGGCTGCAAGAGTTGTACGCATTGCGGCACAGCATTGTGCGATATGTGCTACTCAGCCTGTTCAGTTTGACACAACTTCTGAACCAGCATTGGAGACGCACTTTGCTTTAGGAGATACTAAACGACCCTGATCAATTTTGGATCTTACTGGTTCAAAATTAGGTGACGGTTATGAATCTAAGCTCATGCGTAATTTAATGACATGCTACAATGGCAGCACCATCTAGTGCCCCGGCATGAAAACTACAGGGAATTCAAGGTGTCTTGTGTGTCTCATCCAAATGTGGAACTTTTCCCAAAACAGCATCTTAAATTACCTTCACTTTTCAGATAGCAGTCTCATGTAAATGCCTCCTAATATGGAGTAAGATCGCTGTCAAAGAGGTGTATGCACAACTCTAACATTCGTATTTATATTCATATGTCAATAAAGTTCTTGTACCCAGTGGACCGGGTGGAGCAACCACTTGTTTATATAGAGAAATATATTGATCTTACCTGTGATGCTTCACCTGAGGCAGTTGCTCCAACCGGTCCACAGTCTTCCGTCGTCTTTAAATTTGGAGCGGGCTGTGTTTGCTGTGATCACGGATCGATTACTCCCCCCTGTGACGTCAGCGTAACAAGTTTTTACTCGTATCCACAAAGTTGAATTCGTGTCTACATAGAAAGGAGGAGTTCTTAGTCGTAGCAATTACAGTTTAAGTCATAAGACTTTGCGCTCACACCTTTTAGATTCATACCCTCAAACTCACAAACGTCTCAGCAGAATTTTGGGTACAGGAACTTTATTGACATATAAATACGAATACAAATGTTAAACCTTTTTGACAGCAATCTTCCTGCATATCCTAAAGAAAAGCAAGCATTTTCTTAAAGATTTTCTTACCCTACACTACTATGGTATGCTATTATTTAAGGTCCAGGATTTCATCCTCAAGTTAAACTGGCAAAAGCAGAATGCAAAAACCAAGAACAACAATCTTTTTTTTCTTGTCCTTGTAGTTTTCTCACATCTGTAGATGAGTGTTTAGCTCTTAAAGTCATTTCAAGTTCTTTATTAATCTAGAAAAGGCTTTTGAGATACTATTAAAATTCAGCAGTGATCTTCCAAACCCCTCAGGGACAACACAGTTTGTTGGGCACAGCTATGTTTCTAACACAAATCTTTAGAATAGAAATACATATTCCTGGTTGGTGTAGGGACCTCCTTTGTTATCCGTGTTCCTAAAAACAGGGCCTGGTGTGTCCCTACCCGACACACATGCCTGATCTGGAGTGGATCTGAATATGAATGAGTGAGTCGTGACTCCTGCTTTGAGCTGCTACTCCCTGCGTGAATGAGTGAGTGGTCCAGGTTTTTCAGCCAGCTAATAAATAAAACAGTGCGACGGAGGGGGCTGTGGCGAAAAGGACAGGTTTAAAAAGACACATAAACAAACATTCGGAACAATCTGGAGTTTACCGAATTGCTAAGTGTTTAACAAATATTGTAAATAAAGTTTGTCTTCTGAACAGATCATCTTCCGTTATTGCTCTGGTAAACCCTATAAAGTTTTTCACCTAAAGGGAACTTTAAGCTTCAGTCTTAGCCCTTAATGAAAAATGTACAAGGAGAAATCCACAGAGGAGAAAAGCCACACAGAAGCTGAAAGGCGTAAACGGGGGCACGGTGGAAGGCCAAGGGAACACACACAGGAGACGGGTTTGCTCACTTAAATGTCTCAGGGTTTTATCTTGTTCTTTCTTTCTTGCTTTGTCCTTCCTATCCTCTCTCCTGTGCGTTTTTTCTCCTCTTTTCTTGCCTTCACGCTAACCTCCCTCTGTTCTCCAGCTGTGTCCTCTCCCTTCTATCATTATTCCCTCTACTCTCTCCGCCTTCACCGGACACACAGCACCTCATTAATACCTGCATAATCAAACCGGTGGGTTGATTAACTGATGAGTGTGTGTGTGTGTGTGTGTGTGTTTGTGTGCAAACACATGCATCTGATTTGTCTTGGAGTGGCCGTGGGGATGAATATTAAAAGTAAAGCGGACAGGGGCGACAGAGGATAGAGGAAAGAGGTCAGCTGCACCGTGTCAGCTTCCTAATATTTAGAGACGATGCCGCGCAAACTGTGGTGAGTACAGCCGTCTGTTGCTTCTTTTCGGTACATTTTATAAGTGTCTTTTAATAATATTACTATTCCTATTGTAAGATATTTAGTGGTTTCAGTGATTTAACTATTGGAGCTAAATTGTAAAAATGTGTTCAAGCAATCTAACAAAAGAGATACTTTAATAAAATCTTGCTCACAATGAAAGTTAGATGATTTAACGTGTTGACCCGCGCTTTAGGATTGTGGTTTATCTATTGTGCAAAGTTCAGGGGATAGAATATTGAAAGGCAAGGGATTTTATTTATTTTTTGTGAATAGCAGGAAGATTCTAGTTTGGGATTTCATGGCAGTTAAGATTGACGTCTTCCTCAAATTCTTTAGTGTTTTAAAGGGTCTAGTATAAGAAATAACAACATTTGATCAAAAATATTTCCTGCTGCAGTCGTAAGCTCTTTATATATCTTGAAAACCAGTGAATTTAAACTTTTTCTGATCTTTTATCGTTGATGCTCTTTTTGTACACTCCTAATACAGTTTTTCTAATAATAAGCTATAAACATACAGTAAGAACAGGCTTCTTTTGGCTTTTTTTAACCATAACCTGCTATTATTAGGTATGTTATTATATATATCATCATAAGTGTTTAGATAGTCTTTTTAATATAATTACGTGGTTAACATACCTTGCAGAACCAAAACCAAATTTTCCATGTGTATGACTCACAGATTTCAGAGCTTTGATTTTGAGATTACAGTGGATGCTCAACCATTTGCTCTTTTGCGTTAATTGATCCACCTATTAGGGGACTTTTCTGTGGAAAATTCACCATGTTGCCTATTTTTTTATTTAGCACCCCACTGCTCGGTCCTGTATTCACTATGATATAAACCTAACTGACCGGTGGGGTGTCTATTTGGGTTCGAAAAGTTAAGGTAGATACCACGCAGGTATACCTATGCCGAGTCAATTTCTTACTCTTTTAATAAATATTTAGCATACATATAAACAAAAAAAACTATCCCAGACAACCTGCTAACTGAAAAAGTTTCTTTTAATAAAGCCTGAAACAAATTGAAGGTTTAGTCTCAATAGCTCAAATTAGTTTTCCAAGAACGAACAACAATTTTTACAACTTTTTATTCTCTCTAACATGTATCCAAAAGGTTGTCATTAGCAACACTCCATACATTCACCGAAAAAAAAATCTTAGCAGGCCTGTTGAAGCTCGACTGTGATATAGAAAAAAGTGAAAAATAAAAAATCCTCTTCCTTCGGACAAAAATGCTTGAGGGTTCAACATAAGCTGCCAGTCGATTCGCGTCCCTCTCATCTCCTTGTTTTCCACGCCCTTCTTCTACCCATCATACACCAATCTCCTCTTTTTTCAATTACTGTCCAAATCACCAATCAAAAGTTTGTAAAACAAACAGAAATACACATTCATGAACTTTTGTTTAACATTAGCAATTCTGCGGCATCTATATAATCACTTTGATTACATATTAACATCCATAATAATAGAAACTTTTATTTATATTTCTGATATAAATAATATCACCCTGCTGTGATTACTTGGCAAACATTTAAAGGCTGCCGATGCATAGTTTCAGCCGAGGGCTACATTTACAATTAAAAGAAAACACCGCTTGGTTTGCTGTAATAGCGAATAACACAATACTACATAAACATCCACTTCTTAGGATTTCGAGAGCAGCCAATCTGGAAACTCCAATCCTAAACGCAAATTGTCTGGTCCGTTAAGAGCGGACACAAGGAAAATCCTATGTGCTAGCGTCTGGGAGTACATTTCAAACTTATATTACTCCATGTCGGCATATTTTTAATCATTGAATTATTAAAGCAGACAGAGTTGTCTGTTTTTTGCTGTAGGCTGTGTTTTCTGACCTCCATGCACCAGAAGGCTGTCAGTGTTTCCAAATCCACTAGAAAATCCATAACAAAGGTTGAAAACCAGAGTGAAGAAAACAGAGCATCCTCTCACAGCCTGAAAGACTTTTTAGACCCTTTCTACATATCTACATAGATTTATTTATTTTTTTTCTCACCCCACTCTCATTAATTCGCTAACTTTGCTTTAAAGTCTTCTTTAATCAGCAACAAAGTCCAAACAAAGGTTTTTTGTCAGGGGGGATCAATTAGCACTCAGTTTGGGGGTGTGTGTATGTAATTACGTTAAATTGATCAGTTCTTGGCTTTCTGGTGGGATCTTCTCTCTCATTTATTGTTAAACTAAAACAGAGATCAGATTATGTTCTCCATCTGATTCATTTGTGGATCTTTCTGACACAATTTGCTCCAGTATAAAAAAACTTAAGAAATGAACAAAACTATTTGTAGAACCCATTTGTTTTAGTTTTTTTTCACTGGATTTTCTATGCGGTCCACTGGTCTGCTCATGTTCGCTTGCATCTAAGCTGATAACAGAGTCCGCAGCCAGCTGCTGCTAATGAAAGACTGATGCCCGCCAATTACTGTTTTCCAAACCTCTTCCTGTCCTCAGCACCACCGTGTCCTGAGTTTGAACAAAGCAGCTCTGAGAAGCATCCCTATCGTACAGCATGATGAACATGGATCCACATGTTTCTCCCGCAGGATGATGATATATATATATTTTTTCCCCTATTTGAAAATATATGAAACGTTCAGATCGACTGGCCGATGTATAATTAAAACAAGAGAATAATCTGAGTCCTTGTTTTCATTTTAAAATGTGTTTTTGTGTCTGTGTTTTTGCCCGGCCAAGTTTTTGGGGGCAGGTGTAAATGTTATCTGTCGGCCACCATCATGGAAAAGAGCAAATGGGCTGCTTCTATTTCTGGAGGCTGGCATTTACTCTATCTCCTTGTGCGGCCTCTATATTGCGGGTAGCTTTGGTGAGTTGTGACCGCCGAACAAACATGAGCCTGATCGTCTGGCTGGTATCATATTTACTTTAGGTGGGAGCTTATTAAAGCTCAGAGCTTTTCTCTGCCGCACAGAGGGAAGTAAGCAGTGATTAGTCACATGGAGGCTGTTTGCAGGCCTAATGAGCTGTCGGCTATACTGTGCTCTGCTTATTGGAGGCGTTTGTTAATGTCGTGTACACAGTTGCATCCAGCTGCCTAACCTAATATAAGCCTGCAGTCAGAGGTAGAGATAAAGGCGAGTAGCGGTAATGAAGGACAGAAGTTCAGTTAGGGTTTTTTTTATCTAATACGCACGCGCCCCCTGAGTGAGTATCAAGCTCAACTGGGGGTTAATTACAGGAGCATCGGCTTTAATGCGACCACGATGCACACAAAGAGCATCTGCTGGACTCCACTTGTTGAAACAGCTCGAGCCGAATGTGCTCCAGTCTGCGTGTGTGTGGGGAAATGATACAGAAACCACAGCCGCAAGGTTTCGGATGTGTTTGTAGGAAGCATGTAGTGGGAAGTGTTAGATCACCACCCATCCTTCAGAGCTCAGGGGAAGGCGCTGCACTTCCTGTTGCTATGTACATTCACTTCCAGTTTGGGTTCATCAGACAGAAAACAAACAAAAGAAAACAAAAAAAGACACCCGTCAAGGCGTCTATAGGTTTCTGTTGGTGTTAATGCACATCTATTTGTCTGCTTGGTCAAATCTGTCCACGGGTGGGAATTCGACTTGGAATCTGTTGTTTCACTTCTCTTTGCTGTGACCACAAGAGGGGGGCAACGTGCATGTGTTGGTCTCACTCTGACTGAATGAGGAACAACAACAGCAAAGAAATAAAAATAAAGAAATCTGTGCTTTCCAATGAAAGGAGATTTAATTACCCAGAAATCCCACTAGAGGGCGCCAGCTCTCCACGGTCCACGCTGTTGGAACGACACAGGAGCAGTAGAAGAGGTCCCACCTGTTAGCATGTAGCCAGTTAATAATATGATAGCATTAACACTATAGTAATTGATACTTACTGCTGACTATATTAACAGATGCTGGAGAGAAGATTTTCCTTGTTGTTGTTGTCTTGCTTATGAATAAGGCATATTAATCTAAGAATAAATACTAATATTACAAATTGAGAATTGGTGATTTTATTTATTAGGGACATTTCCTGTATATATGTATATTTGTATAGTTAGTATAGTACACCAGAAGAAGGAAAGAGGTCCTGCAAGCACAGCATCCTGGATTTATCCAACCTTTGATGCACATTTAGCGCTGCAGGTTCATAGACGGATAAGTTGTCCCTGTGAAAGAGGATCTCCGTGTTCTCCCAGCGCAGACTACAGGGAGCCACGGCTGTTGCCATGGTAGCAAAGACCTGACGATCACCTGACGGACGGTCCGGCATGGTTCATGGTGACTGGTTGTCTCACCTTGTGGCCGCATTACACCCGCCAGCGCATCCAAAACACAACAAGTGGAAGGAGTAGCTGACTTACAGGGCCTGGGGTTACAGGGTCCATGTCACCATTTAGACAGTGTTTGTCTGAGTGAGGCAGGAGAATGGCTAACTCTGTATAAATGATAATATGTGCACTTTCAGAAGATTTATCGAGATACTTAAGGCGTGTTTCAGGTGAGGACGGGAGGCAGCTGTGTTAAGAAAGGAACAGGGCTGATGACCGACCGAGACAAGAGTCGAGGTTAAATCAGAGCGGAGGAGACTGCAGAACGAATGATCGTAAATGATCATTACTGTCAACTTTTATTTTGACTTTGAAACACAAAAATACAAGTTGAGACCAGCTTGTAGCGATTTCATAAGCTTGGACCTCCAGTGCATCGTGTTCGTCTGATGCTTTACTAAAAGCAACACGAGATAGCATCAGCGGCATATCCTGCAAACAGAGGAGCACTTATCGTGGCCCCAACATAAACACCAGGAGGTTTTGGCCCCATCGTTGTCCTAAACTGGCCACAGCAGGCAAAAATGGCTGCTGGCTGAAAGTGAAGATCAAATTAGGGAAAGCGGTGAGAGTAAAGCAACACAATATTGTCCTTCTGTTACTGTAGTGGTTTCGCTGGAGGCAGCTACGCCTCAAATTAAATCTGATTAGAAAGACACATAGGCGAAGGAAGATTGTGGAAAAAATAGTTAAAATAAAATGTATTTTCAAACAGAAATATTAGAATTTTAATCTAACTGTGTCACTCTTTGCTTTACAGGAACTTTAAAGTTCATCCTGTATCAATATATTCAGTGATATATGTTCACATAGGAGGTTTTGATGAAAATTCACATTTTTTTGCTGAATTCTTGGACGGTTGTTTATATCTAAATGGAACCACTGTTTTTACGTCTGTGTCAATGGTTTACAAGCACAAAGCAACCAGCACGTGCAGAAAAAGAGCATGAATGTCACACAGCTATTGCTGAGCAATGGGAGACGATTGTGTTGACAGTAGCAAATGCTTTAACGATGAAGCGAATGCTTTAAAAAAAAATATCTGGGTTTTCTTTCATCTTGACACTTTCAGCTTTCTCTATATGTCTAAGCAGCGGTCACAGCCGATCACATGATGGGAACTGCAGCAGCATGTTCCGTCTGTGCTTGTGAATGTCAATCTGATAGTGGTTATTAAAAAAATAATAATCCAGAGTCCAGTCATCAAGTATTATGTCATCCATTAGTATAATATTCAGAATAAACTTGATCTACTGTATGCAGTACAAATAGACATAATAAATGCAAAATAGCACATATGCAGACAGACTGACTGCTAATTTAGAACCAGCGGTCTGTTAATCAGTGACAAAGAGAAATAGTAAACTAAAACATTCAGACTGTCCCCCCCCCCGCTTGTGTCTCTAAAATTGATGTCCAGGAGTTTAACTCGGAGCACTCATCCTGATTAAAGCAACCGTTTTGTTATTCCAAAGTCCCCCAGACAACCAAATGCCTTTTAGCTTTTGACAAATATTTGCTCCTTGCCATTTTCCTGACACCACACACAAACACACACAGTGGGACACACTCCTAGACACACAGAGTAGCTGATAAGCACACCATCTGGCCTGAGTGCTGGCTGTTAAGGGCTCATAAAACCGATCCCCACCTATTCAAAGGGAGAGGGCTCCATGAGAGGCAAGACGAGTAAACAGCAAGCACACCAGCCCACTCCCGCCTCTGCGTACACACAAACACTTGTGCACATTCCCTCCCACGTCCACGGTCTCCATTTAAAGGGAGGGGGGGGGGGGGGTGTAGGAGGTGAGATGGACAGGAGGTGAGAGGATCAGAGGATGTACCTGTCCTGGTTCTGTGAATTTCTTCATAACTGCTGCCCTCACTGACTGCTTTGAGGATAAAGACATAGAGAGATTGATTTCGCTGACTCACGGGTTAACGTAAGGGTCACCTCTCCCTCACATGTGTGGCTTTGCAAAGCCCATGAGCGCTGTGGATCTGTGATCCACACAATGTATTCCTGAAAACACATGACTCCATCCACTCCTGCGTCGCATTTCACTGCAAACAGTGACACGGTTACATAAAACCTAATTATTATTTTGCGTGTTTGGAGACAGATTTCTATCGCTCTGTCCTCACCTCTCCATGTTGTCAGTCTCTGGCGGTTTCCTTGCCAACACTAACAGGAAATGTTGCGTTTGGAAACCATTGTAGCAGGAGGCTTTAAGAGGAGCTTCTTGATTGCTTCTGTAGCGGATTTGTGCTCAAACACTTTAACGGCAACTAGCTGCAAATTACAGCCTGTCTCTACGGCCTTTTAGAACCAACTTGAATGACGCTGAAACATTTGAAAGGGGGCTGGGGAGAGAAGGGACGGCCGTATGCTTAGTGTCGTTTGAATGAAGGCTCAGAAAACAATGGGAAAATATCTGTGGCTGATTCTACAGAAAATGTTCTTTTTCACTCTTTTGTATATGTGGTGCTGCTGTCTGAACAATGATGCTTTGTTGAGGAAAGGGGGGAAAAAAGAAGCATCACAAAAAGAAACAAAGTAAAGAAATGCCTATAGAAGACTAGCTGTCGCCTCTGTTAGGGTTAATGAGGATGGGGTCAGAGGAATGCTGCGAGAAAGGCCAGAATGGGGGCTGTGAAAGGTTGTTTTTCTTTCTGTCGTCTCTGTTGTAAACCGTGACCCCTCAGTGGTTTAAAGAAGGAGTGTCAGACCCTGTGTGTGTGTGTCTGTGTCTTTCCCTGCGACCCGTAAGGTCGTGGTCAAACCGCCACAGCTCTTGACAGATGGTCAACAGCTGATGGTCACAACTATCCGACGATTTTAAAGCTCTCCATCCAATTATTTTCCCCTCGCTGTCAGTTTGCCTTTCTATCTTGGTTCTTAAATCCCATAAGAAGGCCGCGTTGGGCGATCCGGTTAAGTTCCGTGTTTGTATGCGCTCACACGCACTTTTTCTGCTCAGTGTTGCGTCCATTTTGCACGGACATCACAGTGAAGACACAAAGCCCCGCCTCACTCCGACAGAGCTCAGATCAACCTCAATTTTCTCTCAGAGAAAATAATTCATCTCCATTTGGAGCTACCTGCAAATACCGGCCAAAGCTCGTCCTTCAATGTTTGGCCCCTTGCATCTGGGCTCCGAATGATAGATATTTGCAATTTACCCCACTGCAAGATGAAATTACACACTGAAACAGATGAATGTACGGACAGCTAACGCTTTGAGTTAGTCAAGGTCCGCGTGCTTTGTGATTAACAAATGGCTGCCTGTGATCTGACGAAGTAATCAGCGATTACAAAGGAGGAGATATGTTGTTCATTCATCCCTGCAATCTGCCACTCATATTTTCATCCAGGTTCTAGCACTCACTATTTGGTGATTTGATAGAAGCATTTATTCCTTAATTTTCTACACATTACTTATTCTATTATTGAAATTTTTTTTCTTTCTTAGCTTAATTTAGTGCCCTTAAAGTGCTTGTTGAATGCTTTCCTATCTCTGAATTCCTTGAGGGTCAGCTGAAGCACAAAGACAGCAAATATCGGTTCAGCAACCTATCAGGATAAAAAGGAAGGGTTAAGGTTTAACAAAATGAATTTCCGTTTTTCTTTTGAAAAAGTTTAAGCCTATTTAAAATAAACAACGATCCTCTGTGAGCAGCATGTCTCAGTTTGATTTAGGTCTAAACTTCTACTAGGCCGACCTAATACATGGTAATGCTTAATTTGATAATTCTCAACTAATGAGTAGCAATTTAACTGTAGCCCAGAATTTTATAACCTGCTGTAAATTAAGTATTTGTACTGTACATACTAGTTAACAGTACTACTTAACAGTAGGGGGCAATAATGTGTTGTAATGTTTGTTGATGTAAATTTCTTTCCAACCATAGTAGAAGATGTGCTATATTACTTCGCAAAGGCTAATTGAGCATTGCAAGCAAATGTTAGTAAAGTTAGTAGATCTACAGTAAGACTTTATTCCATGTTTTTTAATGATATTAAGTCTGTTAAAATTGGCTGTTACTGATTGATGTCTCTCATAATGCTAACAGATAACTAAAATAAATGATATACGTTCGATAAAACATTTCTAATTACATACAATGAGCTACAGCTACATATTGCCAGTGTTTCTGAACTAATGCTCAATTGTTTGAGTGTCTATATTAAAGCACCAATGGATATTTTATAAGGTAACAAAAGGTTGTTTCCTTTTGATTCAAGAAGTTCAAAGTTGTGGATACTGACTTATTATTTTAGGATTGTACTAGACTAAATAGACCTAATTTAAAAACAAGGTTTTCCTCCTAATTCTGCCTTGCATTTTGCTACATCCGTCATTTATGGTATTTCCGGAGGTGTGTGAAAAGTAACTTATGTATGCAAAATTTTTATCAGTTTAATTTGTTAAAAGTAAAACGACATATCCATGTTCTTTCACAGTTAGGACCTGTGTGCAGTTATGCCTCATAAAATTCCAACGAACTACACAACGGTTTGTTGGAAACATCGATAGGCGTTAATGTTCTTTAGAAAATGCTGTTTTTTTAGCTGTTTATAATGTGCAGCAAACCTTCTTTATGCATTAAACAAATACGCCAAATCTTTGGTTTAACGCGGACGCATTACTGAAATGCAAAGGCTTTGATTTTGTTGTCAGACAGAAGTCTAACACGTATTAAAGATGAACAGATATGTTCTAGGCCCTTAATTCCAAAGCCATTGCTAATGCAGGAGATCTAAGTCCCATTCGGCTTTTAATCAACCCGGGGGACATGTTGTCATGCACTGAATCGAGGCAAACACGTTGTAATTTAGAGCTGCCAAGTGCCCCTAACACTTTCTAATTATCTGGAAAAAACACCGTCTTTATGCCCTTTGTAAAGTTGATGACCTGGGCACGCTGTATTATACCTCTCCCAGATGCATGCCGGGATTGGCTCCAGCCCCGGTCACCTTGGAAGAAAGAGTGCTCTCCAAAATGGATGGACGCATCGCCTCCATCTTCCCTATGGTACATTCACCCCATTAACCCATTCTCTGATTTTTACTAGACTGGACAGACGCTGGCTGGTGTTTCTCAACACAGCTGGTATCGACTCTCTTAGGTGAAGTCAGTAATTTACCGGGCAGCAACAGATGACTGCATGATGAGGTTTAGGATCCAGCTGGCCTTGGCCTTTTGTTTTTCTCCCAAAAATTAGTACATGCGGTTCGGAAATTTGAATGGGAAATGTTTAACATCTAACAGGCATCAAAAAAGAGGCTAAAACCCAACTTTTGTCCATCAGACTGAAAAAGGAAACATTTCAATACAAAGCATTAGACTAAAAGTATGACAATCCTTGGCTCATTAAAGGTGATTTAGAGCATTCAACCATTTCTGAAAGCCACTAAAGGATACTGAGGAGGTTGAGTAATAAAGCAGTACACATGACAGGTTTTGCTGCTGCCTACAGCAGTCAATTATCCTCCCATCACACCTCCACCACCTTTCTTCCTACTGCCTCATAAGAGTCAATTTACAACTTTATTCTCACATCATCCAAACTTGGGCTCCTTTAAATTTAGTAGGTTTTGAGGTTAAAAGGGTGTTGTTGAAACCCTCTGATTAAGCAGTAGTAAGCACTCAGTATTGATGGTTTCAGCTTTTACCAAGATGTGAAAGCTCCTTTTTTCATGTTGTTTTCCAGGTGGGTTAAGTCTCAAATCCCCGAAGACTTTGTAGGTACCTATTGTAAAGCTGTCAGGGGTCAATTATTGTCAGGAGCTGGGCGAGTGGTTGTAATGAGAGCTTTCACAAACGACCCTTGGAGTAGTGTTTATCAGGGAGACGTTGTCTTATGTGCGAGGGTTGGCGGGGTCGTCTGTGTCACAGCCTATCTTGAGACCAGATACCAGCAGTCCAGCTGATGTGTCATCCAGTAGACGCAGCGCTGGACGGTCTAGCAACAGGATAGCAGTTTGTAATAGGTGTCCTGGCTGTCAATCACAGTACGGATGTGTGTGTCATCGAGGTATTACCAATTTCATGGGGGCACAGACACAGTCCAAGCTAAAAATGAATCACTTTCTTATAGTTTGGGGAAAAAGGATTTTATTTATTGCTCTTGCTGTGACACGCCGAGCAGAGGTCTTTAACTCCTAATATTCGAGGATAGAATGTGGGTAATTATTTTATGTTCATGCTCATGCACTTGGTGGAAACTTTTATCCAAAGCAGATTTTAAATGAGGATATAACAAGGCAGTTAATGTCAAAGAAAGACCGTTGGTTGGGTTCTGCCAGAGATGATAATGTAGAAATTGTCAACTGAAATTGTAAGTGGAGCTTATATCAAGTCTTTGTAATACTGTAGCAAGTTCACACAGAGTAATCCATCTGTTCAGGTCTAGTTTAACTTTCAAAATTGCATAACGTGAAAGGTTTCAAAGATGACGTTGTTCTGATTCACTGAATTAAGGAAGGATTGAAGTTTTTTAAGGTCTGGAGTATAACATATTTATTCATGCATATTTAAGTAATCCTTGAATCACTCGAGGCAGCAATTCAGGTCTGGGTCAACGCTTGCTCTATTGCTCTAACCCCACATAGGACCCCCGACCCCCCAGCTCCACCAGACTAGCGGCAGCAATAATTAGTAAAATCTTGTGGAACTGCACAATAATATTCACAAGTTGCCATTTCCCAAAGAAACAAAATAAATTAAAATAAATTGCATAATATAGCACCTTTGTACCATAAAATTCAATGCTCCAAAATATGCATAGATGGATGGCATGGAGGAGATTTCTTCTTAAATAGACAGGGATCAATTTTGTGGCATCAGCCTTGAAACATAATCAAATTTCTTTGGGGTTATGGATATATACAATGTTTTCATACCAACTAAAGGCAATTACTTGATAGAAACAAATACAGCTGTCCATCTTTCCAAGAGTGGACTTCACAGCAAAATTGAATGCAACATACATTTTGTGCAGTCAAGTGTACGGTTTACTGTCTCACAGCTGAAGCGTAGACAACAGTGTATCATTTGTTAAACACACTTGCAACAGCATGGCCAAAAAAGGAATGTCCATCTATCTATGTTAACCTCTTCACCCATTCCGGAATGCAGTGGGCCGGAGTTGATGTCTATTTGGGACCTAAACTGCTAATTCAGGGTCCCATATTTTTAAAGTCAAAACTGTAAAGATTTCCAAGTGAGTCGGAAGTACCTGTCAGTGCTGCAAAATTCAGGTTAGACTCATCTGCAATCTTAACAGTGCCACCAGTACACAGCAATGGTGGAAGACCAATGTTAAAAAGGTCCCCTGCTTATTTTCGGCACACAGAAACCTGTCCAAGTAGAGAAGGAATGAAAAGAAATTGTTTTCATAACCCAGATGAGAGTCATCCACTTTAGGTTTACCAAGTTATAATGAGTCACAGCTCTTGGGATATTTATTGTCGAGTAACAACAACACAACAGTTTTACACTAATTACCTGTGTTGCAATCTTTGTCCCAGCGAAGCAGCACAGCTGTGATCGTGCCTATAGTCACAAGACAAGAGCTTTTACAGTTATTGCTCTAAATATCAAGTGGCATCTCTGGGTCACTTTGATTTGAGTGGAAGCTGCTGGCATGTGGAAATTTGAGATTAGATTAGCTACAATTTGTTTTATTAATAAACCAACAGAGAAACCCATTTTGTTCTTCATAAATCTGTCATCTAATTAAGAAAACAACATTTTGAATTGGTTGTACTTTTAATGTCAAAATGTGTTGAACAAACCTCTTAAACTTAATTTGTTTTATACATTTGTTGTTATAATGCACATTTTCACTGATTCCTTTAATTAAATATTTTATTTTGATTAGATATTACTCTCTAATATACCCTTTCATAATCATGTGAGTTTCTCTTTCTTTTAAAAGCTTAAAATAGTTGTGATTAAGTTGCCAACTTCAGCATCCACTTGGCCAAATTAGCTGCTGCCAGTTTGGGAGCCTGCTCTTGTTGTGATAGCTTTATCCTCAAAGCACCTGCAGCCCAGTGGTTCACAGTAAAGGCCGGCATAGAATAATTACATTAAGCCGGAAGCACTAAACCACTATAAACAGTGTCTTCCAGCAGCTTGTGTTGTGCATATTTTAGACAAGAAAAAAAAAAAAAGAGTGAATGAGGCTTAAGTACAGAGGAACTGGGGTTGGAGTGGTGGAGAAGATGATTAAGGAAGATTGAGAGCAGATTTGAGGGAACACACACACACACACACACACACACACACACACACACACACACACACACACACACACACACACACACACACACAGGGGGGAAGACAGAATAGAGAAAACCAAAACCAAAACTCAATCAAACTAGAAAATTACCTAAACAAAACAATAACTAAATATAAATAATGATAATAACAACAAAAACAAGACTACTATAACGAACTGAACATAACCAAAAACACAGATCATGTCAACATGACTGTTTGGTTAATTGATCTTTCTAAATTGTCCTTAGGTGCTAATGTGTGTGTGTTTGCATTGTTCTCTGTCTGTCTTAGTGTTGATGTTGATAGGCAACTTGTACATAGTCCACCCCGCCTCTAGCCTGATGAGCGCTGGTGTAATCACCAGTCTCCCTGCATCCGTCCAAGGATAAGCAGGTATGGCCAACAAATGGATGGATGGAAATAGTCAACTTAAACTCCTTAGAGTACACGATCTTTTTTAGAACACACATTTGAGAGATTTGAGCAACTTTATGAAAATCAAAAAATAAATCTTTAGGGTCCTTTTTGTACCCTGATAATAATAATAAAAGGCATAAGAGAAACAATCTTTCTAGTTTAGTTGAACCTGAAGGCTTCTATCAATCTTTTTTTTCAGTTTTTCCTTTAATTTCTGATCATTTACCTCATTTCAAGCTAAACTCCAGCAAAGTGAGAGGAACGACTATTAAAAGGAGCTAAAAAATAAGTCCTTCATTTCTCCGTGGTTTTAAGGATTGATTGCAGTTGTGCATTCAGCTCT
>JAVLVB010000125.1:905448-922803 GCA_032876305.1 Orestias chungarensis | reverse complement strand
TGTGTGTGTGTGTGTGTGTGTGTGTGTGTGTGTGTGTGTGTGTGTGTGTGTGTGTGTGTGTGTGTGTGTGTGTGTGTGTGTGTGTGTGTGTGTGTGTGTGTGTGTGTGTGTGTGTGTGTGTGTGTGTTTATTGACTGTCACACATTCTGTCCCTCTCCTCCTTCTCACTCTCTTCTCCTCCTTCTCCATCTGTCACCTCTTTACAAACACATGGTTTCTTGCTCGGTCGACTCAGCAAGGCCCCCGGCTGTGTGGGCTACATGCACTTTCATAGAGATATAGGCTGCCAATATAATTTATCACACAGTTTTGTATTTAGGATAATATAACCCAATTTTTTGGGTTACGAAAAAAAAAGCTTGTTTCATTGCGTGCATCATTTATAGAAAAAAAAAGCCACCCAAGGAAAGATAGAAGCTCTTAATAATGTCATATTAGACAGCAGGCTGTGAGTCACTCACTTGAGGCTGTTAGCAGGTTCATCCTGTGTGTGCCCTGAAATTGTGCTCGAGTATTACCATTGTCCAGTGAGACATGGAGATAAAAGGGACAGAGGAAGATAAGAAGCACAACGTGGAGGACAGTTGATAAAATTGGGAAACCAGAATAAATAGTGAGAGAAGATAATCAATGTGGGAGAGTTGGGCAGCCAGGCAGAAGATCCGAGGGGTTTTAACATGTTGATTATCTAAATTTAATGTGCAAAGCGAGCAACTGCTAGCAGGAACAGTAGGACTCTCCATCCAAACAAATAAAAATGATACAATAGAGGATTGTTGTATGATTTAATCCTGCTATTCAGCATGTTTGGCATCTATTTATTTATTCAAATCAGATGAATAAAAAAAGGCACTTAATTCAGAAAAAAAACAATCATTCAGTTTCTTAAAGCAGAACCATAAACCGAACCAGTTTTCAATTTATAACACCAGCAATTTTTGTAACAGCTGTGTTACTGTGAGCTGGATTGAAACTAATTGTGATATAAAAATTAAATATTGGTATCACAAAACCAGATGATCGACCTTTGCTCCGTTCCCATTCTGGATTTCACCTGATCGTATCCTCCTAGAAAAAGGAGGAGAATTATGGAATAAGATCCATAGAGAATCTTTTCTGATTACGCCATCTTCTTGAACGAAATTTTTTTTTTATCTCTAAAAAAACAAACAAACTAGAACTGCTTGAGCTCAACTCTGTTGGAAGACCAAAAATGTTGCACCTGCTGCTTGGAGCTGCTGCTAACCTTTTCTCTTTTAATTTAGGTCCCTGATCCTTTTACGTTGTGACCTTTGTATAGAGTACAGACAGTAAATGAAGTTCACAACAGAGAAAGTGGCTATTTCGTTTCTTTGGAGGGTTTAAATGCTTAAGCCATGGTAACTATTGAGAACTTTGCTTATAAAATGCGACATCCTACACACCTACAAATTTAGGCATTAATTTGTTCGAAATTATAGCAAATTATTTTGCGTAAGCTTGTATAAAGGAAAGCAACGATATGTAAAACCAAGTTCTACTGTAGCAATTGAAAGACAATACTACCATGCACAATAGAAATAAGTTAAAAGGATGATTCATTTAGTAATGGGGTAAACTTAAGTGTCAAGATTGAGCTATCAGGAGAATTATTCCAATGTGAACAAAAAATAAATAAGAAAGCAAAACTAACAATGAACACAGTGAAAATGAACTCTTAAGAATATCCCAGCAGATTATAATCAATCTTATAAATGCACGCTAGTTTTAAACTATTGATTTGAATTAAGTGGGTTTGATAATTAGGGAATTTTTTAATTAGGTTATCTTCTCTTCTTTTCTTTTTGTTTCTTTTTTTTCGCTACAGGCAAGTAAGCTGGTTATTTTTGTGTCACCCCCAGCAGTAAGGGAATGACTGAGCTTGTGTTTGACTATTGTCATCTCTGTGTTTGACCTGCCCAGTTTAGAATGGATTCGTAATCTTTAAACTGTGTGCACTATTCACTGCTGAGCTTCCCATGTCACTTGATATGATATATGATGCTATATTTAGTGACAAGATTGTCTATGTTGGTGTGTGTGTGTTCATTTGGTTCTGTATATACTATTTTATGTGCAGATTACTCGTATAGGAGGTAATCTCTCTTCCTGGACATGGAGTGGAGAGTAATAACTCTTTCTGTTCCCCTGTCTGGGAACAACAGGCTCCATGCTGTTGTAAACTTAAGGCAATGATCCATTACTTTCTACGGTTTGTTCATGCCGTTCTGATGCCGATATGGAACCGCAATGATTCATGAAGTTGGGACATTAAAACAGCAACCGTCAAGCTGGTCTGGGAAAATTTTTATCACTCCGCTGATGATTCATTTTATGTTGCCTGCTGAGGAAATTGGTAGTTTGCATGAGTGGCTACAGGTGGCAGACAAGAAAGACTCTAATTTTCTTAGAGGTGAAACAAGACGAAAGGAACAGCTTAAGTGGAACGCGGAGCGAGGAGCGTGCTGGCCGGAGAAAGATGTAATCGATAGACACAAGTCTTTTTTTCTACTTTTCCGTTTGTATGTATGTAGTCTGTATATAAGAAATATGAATTAACTGTGCAGCTTTAGAAACCGGAGCACAAGGCTTAAAGAAAAACATCTCGAAGCATTCAGTTGAGAAAAAAAAAAACTCATCTAAAACTATTGCAGTAGTATTTTTTATATTATTTTCTTTTATACTATTACATACTAAACAGATGCTGTGTAATGATTTACAGTCAAAAAGTTCCTAATGTGAATCTTAGTTGGGGCCTTTCGTGCACTCACTGGCCACTTTATTAGGTACCCCCTTTTGCCTTCAGAACTGCCTTTATCCTTCGTGGCGTAGATTCAACAAGGTACTGGAAGTACTCCTTAGAGAGTTCGGTCCATGTTGACATAGCATAATGCAGTTGCTACAGGTTTGTCTGCTGCCCATCCATGATATGAGATCTGGTGACTGTGGAGGCCATTTGAATACTGTGAAGTCGTTGTAAATGTTCAAGAAAGTTGTCTGAGACGATTTGAGCTTTAGGACATGGCACGTTATACTGCTGGAAGTAGCCATCAGAAGATGGGTACACTGTGGTCATAAAGGGATGGACATGGAGAGGAACAACACTCATGGAAGCTGTGGCATTGCTCAATTGATACTGAGGGGCCCAGAGTGCCACCAAAATGTCCCCCACACCATTACACCACCCCCAGCAGCCTGAACTATTGATACAACACAGGATGGATCCATGCTTTCATGTTGCTGATTCCAAATATTGACCCTACCATCCGAATGTTGCAGCAGAAAACGAGACTCATCACACCAGTCAACGTTTTTTACATTCTTCTGTTGTCGAATTTTGGTGAGCCTGTGCAAATTGTAACCTCAGCTTCCTGTTCTTAGCTGACAGAAGTGGCACCCGATGTTGTCTTCTGCTTCTGTAGCCCATCTGCCTCAAGGTTGGACGTGTTGTGCGTTAAAGAGATGCTCTTCTACATACCTTGGTTAGTGGCTATTTGAGTCACTGTTGCCTTTCTATCAGCTCGAACCGGTCGCACCTTTCTCCTCTGACCTCTACCATCAACAAGGGATTTTTGCCCACAGCACTGCCGCTCACTAGATATTTTCTCTTTTTCGGTCCATTCTCTGTAAACCCTAGCGATGGTTGTGCGTGAAAATCCCAGTAGATTAGCAGTTTCTGAAACACTCAAACCAGCCCGTCTGGCAACAACAACGATGCTATTTTCAATGTCACTTAAATCACATTTCTTCCCCATTCTGATGCTCGGTTTGAACTGCCGCAGATCGTCCTGACCATGTCTACATACCTAAAGGCATTGAGTTGCCGCCATGTAATTAGCTGATTAGGAACTTGCGTTAACAAGCAGTTGGGCAGGTGTACCTAGTAAAGTGGCCGGTGAGTGTATTTGCTTTATATTTAGGTTTTATCAGGGTTCACCAGTACTTCACTAAATCCCTGTTATGCCTGATAACTGTATCACTGTTATGTGTGAGCTCCTGGTTTATGACTGGCTAGAGCGTCTTGGCGTTAAACCTGTAACAGACTGGTGACCTATCCGGCCCTTTACAGGTAACTCCTTTTTTTGTTGTTTGTTTGGTTGTTTATGTCAAATGTGATGGACATTGAGACGGAGAAAAAAAAAGGTGGGGGAATAGGTTTAAATAGGAAGAAGGAAAAAAGAATAGAGGGTAGAGAGAATGTTGCATAGAATAAAAGACGACACCCTAGAAAACCAGCAAAAAGAGGAGGTTAAAAAAACTGCAAGATGAAAAGAGAACCGTGAAAGCGAATAGACAAACAACATTAGCAAATATAACAATCACTATTCAAACATCACTGGAAAATAAACAGTTTTGTGGATACTTCAGCCCAGAGTATCTGAATCTGAAAACGTGTGTCAATGTGCTCATAAATAAAAAGTTTCTTTATAAGAATTCTCAATATCGTGTCCACTCCAGATTTTTGATAACCTGAACTGAATTAAGCCGTTAAAGATGAATGAAAGTAAGTGAGATGCAAAAATCACGTTCATTTAAACACTTTGATCATCCTGATGAGTTACTTTTATTATTGAGGTACATAAAAATAAGAAATGACAGAAGCATTAGGCAGCCGATGTATGCCTAGGCCCACATCTACTCTACCTGCCTTGCACAAAGGCAGCTTTCATCTGTGCATGTTGGGTGCAGCAACAGATTGGCATAATCTCTCAGTTTTGTGTAAGGGCCGGTGGACAACACCCTCTAAAAACTCCACCACCAATAATAATTTAGTTCCAAAAACGCTTCGTACAGCAGGATCAACGCGAATCATTGCTCTGTTTCTATTGAGTCATGTTTACTCATCAGGTTATTTTCTGCTACCTACTGAGCCGTCTCCTCGGGAAGAGAGAGACATTCTATACAAACCCAGCAGTATTAAAACAATCCCTCTCATCGAAGCAGCAACCCACTGTACTCAGTGTGTTCCTGCTGGATCTGTGTGGGCAGATGCTTGACAGCAAGTGTGGTTTATAGAAGGAATGTTGCTTTATTTTCCAAATGGCCACACATAAACTTTGGATTTTTGTTCGATGAACAGATGCTAAACTGATATTTAGATAAATAGTTTTGGTTTTCGTAGTTGCGATAGCAAAAACTAAAGAGGAAATTGGATGTTTAGTGTGGATTGTGATTAAACTCAATCAAACTGTATTGTACTGGAAAATGGCACTTTTTGCATATAAAATAAATAATACCCATCTTTGAACTGTATATTCCTGTCTAAAAAAATAAAAGTTCTTGATGATATAGATGAACACTAGAGCTCAGTACTGATGCACACCTCTAAAAGTTTGCAGGTAAAATCTAAAACCAAACCAAACAGGGCATCAAGCATCCCTAAAGTGTGGGTTTATTTAGTGTGTGTTTCGCTGAAGCTACGCCTTCTGTTTAATTTCAGCAGAGCACAATTTTTGATGAGATCACCCTGAGTAGTTGCGCTTCTAATTTTAGCCGAGTTACAAGAGAAGAGCGTTAACCTCGCCGCACAGACACGCTCAGGTAGTGTATCCTGTTTGAGTGGACCATTAACAGGAACTTTTAGGGGTTGCATAAATCAGTCAGTTGTTTTTTTTTGTTGTTTTTTTATGAACCAGTGTTCTAACTCAAAAAAAAACATAAATCATCCTAAGGAACTTTTACCAGACGTTAGTTTTAGCTCTGCTTGTCCTCTTCTTCTTGGGGAAGTCAATAATGATTCAAACACTGAATCATGGAAAAGGATTAGCTGTTATTATTCAGAGCAGGAAAAAACGCAGTGCTTAGATAAGAAACGAGTGAGATACAGGGAAAAGCTGAAAGGCAGAGAGGCTGCGTGAAAGACCGAGTAGAGCGATCAAGGCAATCAGCTACAGATTACTAATGAGCGAAATAAAACATTGTTTGTGATAAGATATTCAGTTAGGATGATCACATTTTGATTACTTACCGTCGGTGTCTGATGACTGCACAGTCTGCATTTAAACATGTTTATTAGTCATGATTATAAGACGGAGACATGGACTCTGTGGTGTGCTTCTCTTACAGACTTGTTGCTAGATTTTTTACAAATGATGTTTTATGAAATTTGCTTTTAGCAATATGATATGGTCCATAAGGGGAACAGGGAACCGAGACAGGGATTCGAGAAAATCTAGTCAATGGAAAAACACGCCAGCATGAGAGAAAAGGGGTGAGTGATTATACGGCGACAAAGGGAGACAAAAGTACTATGTGGAAAACTCATTCTGTTACAAAGACACGAGGGGTGAAACTGATAGAAGCATTTGAGAACCAACATAAAGAAGGAGGCTCCGGTCCTCTGTCATTGTGCCACTCAAGCCATTAGCTCGTTTGTTCAGTTGCCTTTGCGTACAACCCTTTGTCTCAACGTCTCAATAAGAAGCAAATAGCACAAACGGAAGGCTGATGCCGAACACCCCCATCAAGTTCATCAGGTCTTTTCCATCAGATCGTATTTGTTCTTGCTTCACTATTCAAACTTGACCTCTGAAGCAAACATAGGTAATGTCAAAGATGACAGAGATATTGGGGGAAAAAATATATCCTTGGAGCAAGCCTAATTTTCCCAGGGTACTGAGCAGGATTGTGGGGGAACATCATATGGAATCTTCCTAGATCAGATTTAGATGCTCAAACAAATTATAAAAGCATTTAGTATAGCATGTTTAATGATTCCCTTTAAAGATAAAAGGTAAAATGCTATTAAGTTCATTCCCCACCTACGCAACTATAAGTTGAGTTAACTTAAAGATCTAATTTAAATCTGCCAAGGTATAAAGAAGATCAATTCCTCTTACATAACGCTTGGGTCGTTTTCTGGACAGCTGTCAGCCTACAAGAAAACGTCGGATCCCCGTCGTCAAGCAACAATGAGCGTGGTAATCACTGTCACCGGTGTGTTTGGATGCCTCTGCATTGACAGGTTTTATTTATTTATTTATGTACTTTTGTTCTGTTTTTTGTTCCAATCGGTTGGGGTGTTTTTAAACAATCCAACACATTGCATTAAAACCCCAATAACATGGTTCTCTTCACAGTTTTGGTTGCTGTTTGTAGTATGCAGAAGTTGCTGCAACAATGGGTGAGCACAAATCACCAGGAGAGAGAACATATTACACTTTAAGGGATGTTTATGTGCTTTTTGGAATTGCATTTCTCTTATTTCCTGTTTTTTTTCTTGTGTATTAAAGTTACCACCAGCTTTTAGGAGGTGGTCAATAAATCCTGTAGCCTCTTCTACAACACATTTCTGTCATGAACCTGCAAAGATGAGTCCCAATCTATGGTAAAGTTGTATACAGGTGTTCGTTTGTTTCCTGTAGAGATCTACACTGATATAGCCATACGATTTGGGTGGCGTTGCATCTATACTGAAAGGATCCATCATTGGTTGAATATGTTGCCCTTAATATGTTGTTTTATTCATTTTTTTAAGAAGTTCTCGTCTTTATATTAGACTTCCTTAATATTATCCTCTTGTCATTTCTTCATTGGCTTCTATTTCGACACAAGGTTTTCATTGCTGAACAGAGACATTTTCCCAGGATGCATTTCTGCATAAGCAACATGGTGATGTCCATGTGAAATTTTTTTTTTCTATATTCTATAACAACCATTAAATAGCCGACAGTGTTTTTATTGTATTGTTTTTAGATTTAAAAGGAAACAGATTTCCTTAAACTTTGAAAAGGATTTCCATAAACATAGTTTTTAAGAAGTAGAGAATGTTACTCAGGAGCATGCATCTAAATATGTCCCTAAATATGAACAGAGTGATGACTTTGTCATGCTAGCAGTTGTTTGTTGCTGAGACACTTTATGAGCTATCAAGTGACATGAAGGGCTTCCTGGCTCCAGTAGCAAACCCAAATGTATGTACAGTATGTTTGCGCAGGCATGCGTTTGCAATATAAAGAAATGAGTTGAGGGTGGGAGAGGAAGGATCTGCAACCTTGGATTCAGAAGTTATTGATTGAAATACGTAGCAGTCGAGTGTTTTATGTTTTAATTGGATTACAAAAAATGAGAAGGTAAAAAAAAACTTTTCTTGGAGTTCATGGAAGTACCATCATAATGAAAGAGCAAATGCAAAACGTAGTCTATAAAAAAAAAAAATGAAACAGCCCATTTTTTAATGTGTTAAGAACATAAAATATCCCTGTAAGTAAATTCCAGAGACTATAAAGGACTAGAGACGTTATAAGCGATCGTTGTTCTTCTGTAGTCTGGAAAACGAAATTGGTACATGACAGATTCAGTCTGACCAGTCTCTGCAGCTAATAGGTAGAAAGAGCAATGCTCACTGCAGGGTGACTTTCTCCCATCTTGCCAAACTCTCTTTTGCCTTAAATCCTTATTGAACACTGAATACTTTGCTGATCTGCAGCCTGCTCAACATGGGACGTCTAAATGCTTTCTGATGTTTTGCAATAGTTAAGTCCCCATTGGACGCGGCTCTAACAATGGACTGGGGTTTTCTGGTCACACTCGAAGAACACTAAAAACAGGTATGAACACACTCAGGCTAGGACTTAGAAGAATTTGGTTTAATTACATTTTTTTTAGGTTGGTCTTTTTATTTATTTATTATTTTATTGGGAAGCTGTTTTAGTTTTAACTCTTCAGTAAGAACCTTCTGTTAAAACCACTTTAAAGAAAAATACAAAGTTTCATGATTGGTTCTGCAGAAATAAGGATTTTGAATAAAGATAAAACCAACATAAACAGTAAGGCTATTTGAGTATTTTCATTATCCCATATAGATCAAATCTAATGCGTAACAAAACAGGAAGCAGTTAGGAAACAGAAGGGGAAAGATTCACTTTATTGGGTAACCACATGCAAAGTAGCCATGGCTAAAAATGTTAGTTTGCCTACTGAAGTAAAAACACGGAATACAGTTTGAAGTTCTCCAGCCCTATAAAAATTTGTTCATTAACAGTCCTTGGTGCTTTTATAGCACCCGCTCACTGTTTTTATGGGCAGTCATTACTATTCAAGCAAAAACTGCAAGCAAAGGGACTGAGCACCTTTAAAAGTTATGTTAAAAACACAACTATTAAGTTGTTCTGCCCATCTTGGGGAGACAGTTGATTAGTTTCAGATCAAATTTTTTACAAATTAATACTTTAAAATATTTCTTACAATTAAGAAGATCAATAAACAAGTAGAGAAACATTGAATCCAAAAACATTAGACTTTTTTTAAGCAGAAGTAATAGAATTCGGGAAGTTCTCTTAAAAACTTTTGCTAAATTTGTCTAACTGGCTACTTTGTTACGATATCAAATGGACATAAGAATCCCAAAAGTTTTCTCCAGCCAAATATTGCTGCTAACAACTCCGCAGAAGAAAGAATTACATCACTTTTTAACTAATTAGAAGAAAGAGGAAAAAAAACAACCTCCAAATAAATTCGGTAAAATCGATAATTCTAGATTTTTCCGTTAAAAAACCCAGTTTCATTCAGATTTCATCACTTAAGATCATACCAAAAACTATGTGGGGTCTAAAGGACGGAGCAGTTATAGAAAAGCGTGTTTCATCATCTGCTATATGTTTCTGTAGTGTTAACTCGGTTCAGCGTTTATGATATGTTCATGTTGTCATGTTGAACAGACCAGCCACGTGTTTTCAAGCTAGTTAGTTACAGGTGTCCACCGCGTGCCCCCTTAATGACGCACAATTGGAACCTGGTGGACTGCCTGAGTGTGTTAGCACACGAGCACACATGTTTGCATGTTCGTTTCTCCTGGGGATTACCCATAGTCCAGTTCAGCGGTGACCTTGTTTGTTTTACACAACCACAGACATGGGAAAATACTCAGGTGACACGGGAAGTCGTGTGCTGGTAATTTCAGAAAACATGACATTAATCTTCGCACCTTTGCTTTTCTTCCCTGTACATCAAGAGGAAACATCTATAGGAGTCGTTCTGGTAGTTCCTCAGCCAATATCTGGTTACCATGGAGCTGGTAATACACAAGAAAGAAAGAAATATTTGAAAAAGCAAAGGATGGGCTTTCATTTTCTAACTGCAGTTACCCCAGCTGCTTTTAGACGGCTAAGTTAGCTTTCCATCTACTCATCTGTTCTTTGTGTCTCATGTTTATTGACCCATTTTTCATCCTTTGCCTTAAATAGTGTGACACTGCAGTTTCAGCTCGCCAACAACAATCGCCTTGTTTTTTTTTGTTTTTTATTACCACGGCCGTGCACTTTCACCCGGACAAGCTTTACCAGATGTGAAGTATGAATCACAGAGTAATTTTGCTGCGCCAGCCTGCCATTTTTTTTCTATATATATAGTTTTATGTCTTTGTCCTTGAGTGTCTAAAATGTGTGTCCAATGCTGCAAAGTGACCTCTGATAAAACATGAACATGCTCACTCCTACCTTTAGAAACATAGCTTTCATTTCCATCCTTAGACCAGGAATGCAGAGAAAACCTTTTCATTGTGTACTCATTAGAGAAGTAACAGAAACTATGCAGAGAACACTTATGGCGAAGCTACTGAATGACTGAGTAAGACAGCAACAGCTTCATCAATTTATTTGAGTTAGCCTAATGATATCTGCAAAGGTCCTTGCCAGATATCTGCATTTCAAGACTAATTAAATATCTTTCTATTAGCCGGTTTTAATACTCAAACACCTTTATTTTTTGAGCACCTTTTTGTTTCCATATTCAGCATCTATATCAGTTTACACAGATTCAGTTTATTTATAAAGCTCCAATTTACAAAATCCTTTCATTGAAGAAACATCATGAACAAATCTGTTTTAAAATCCCAGCAGATTGCATTGTGTCATTGACTTGCAGCATTCACTCCTCCGTTATCAGCACACCAAAACGATAGTTTGCGTTTTCGTTGACTTTACACCAGTCGCTCAAACTGAGCATGCATGTAGCGACAGTGGAGAGGAAAAACTCAAGCAGAACCTGGCAAGGTTGCTGGACCTAAGACTAAAACCAAAAAGAATAACATTATACCACGACACCCTTGCCCTCTGGTGGTAGCTACGTCTGATTACATTAAACAATACAACTTTAAAGCAAAACTAAAGAGGTTTCAGTTTTGGTCGATTTTTGCAGAAGGAAGATTGCATTTCCCGTGAGGACCAGCGCATAGCATCGTGTGTGTCAGGGTTCCTGCCACCCTCGTCAAACTTACTTAGTGCCGGTTAAAGCGATACGTACCCCCTCGGACCATGGCAGAGGTGTGATTCAACGAGCTGTAAGCCGGCGTATAATCACAAAGGCTATGAAAATATTTTATGATGGTCGAAAGATTACTTAGTGTTGCTTTGACTATTTTAGAAACCATTTCTACCATTCTAAAACTATAAGCTATATTCTTAATCTTGTAGATGTCAGTTTAAAATGTAAACTTCCTCTTTTCGAAACACCTGATGACGTAGAACAACTTGTCTATTTGCCATGCAAAGTGTGGATCTGTGTTTTTAAATCACTGCATGATTGTGATCATTAGCATTTGCGTCTCATTTGATACAATATTATAGATTCTCGATAATAGAGTTTCCCGTCTCTGTTCTGTACTTCTGTCATGATCTGATAGGTTCCTGGCATCGCCCTTAGTGTTTCCCCTGATGCCTGTTGGTGTTGACTCTGTGTGTATCCAGCTGGGCGTCCTTAGTTACTCTAGTCAGGTTTTTCCCATAGGTCCTAAACATTCAGTTAATCAGACTCACCTGTTCATTGTTTGTGTTACACTTCTTGGTGTTTACGTTCCCATTTTTTAAAAATGTTGTTCCCTGCTGGACCTGTTTACTGCCGTTATGCTCCACTGCTTTTGATCTTGTTTATGCGAAGTATGTCCACCATTTCTTCATTTACTTCCTTATCCTCTATTAATGTCAGTGACTAATTTTGTATTGTTGTTTCCGTATTGCAAATATGACACTAACTCTTCAGAACCTCTCAAATAAAATGTGAACCATCTGTTTGAGCTCTGAGCAAATACAAAATCTGGTAAAATATTGCTCCGATTGTTTTTCTTTTTGGACAATCACCAATCGATCAACTTTGATGTGGTCTTTATGAGTTTCCTGTAGAGGTTTGATCTCAACTGTAGCTCAGTCTGGTTAAGAGTGGGAACTGCATTATTGGAAGCTCTGTTGAAACTTGTAAGTATAATTAAAATCTGCCCGTCATCTGAAAAACTGCATTTTGGAGCCCCTGAACTTCCAGACTTTTCGTCACACTGGGCAAAAAACCTTGGAGATTTTTGTTAAAGGTATAGGAGAGGATCTTCAGCTCATTCTAATTTTTGCAACACTGCGCATGCGCCACCTCATCTCCAGTAACGCCCCCTGATATCGAGAACGCGCAGTGAATGATGCGTCTTGTCGTTCCCGTTTTACTTCCTAAACAACAATCTGCTCATGCGTGAATTCAAACATGAGCGCTCGTTGTACGGGTCGGGTGGGTGGGGACATTAGGGGTATACGTCATCGCGTACATTTTATTTCCGCATTGACAGCCAGTTATTTTTCACCCCCCGTCGTTTTTGATTGGCTGCCATTTTCTATGGGATTTTCCATTGAAATTTTTCTATTGAAAAGATCCTCTCCTATACCTTTAAGATGTTGCCAGGGAACACAAAAAATGTAACACACAATATCCAAACAAAAGAAAAACTAAACATATTATTTGTGTTTATTACATTTTTTGTGTTTTTCTGAAAGCCTTACGAGGTTTATTAGAATAAACAAGAAACCAAATTAACATTTCTAATGATATAACTGAAAACCGTGTGTTATTCCTGCTACTTCATCCTTTTCCCCATAACTTAGATTAATGCACCACTTTGTTTGGCCTATCCCCCAAGTAAATGTACCAAGATTCGTGATTGTAACGTGAAAAATCACATACAACACTGAGTGCCAGAATGTTCTTTTAAGCAAAACGGCTACAGAGCTAAGAGAAATAAATACAACACCAGCAAAAAAAGAATGTGTGAAGGCGATATTTGAAAAATACCATTAACGCAGACAGTCAGCCACCCATTCCCTCCCTCATCCACAATTTGTAAGTCAGTTTGCTGGGAGAGGAGCAGGAACAGGTGGCTGCAGAGAATGATAGAGAACACTTAAGATCAATATATTCTCGGAAGATGACTGTTTTTTCTTTGTTTACTGAAGGGAGACGACTGAAAAGGAAACTGCCTCTTGCTGGTTGCAGGGACTGGATACTTTATGAAAGGAAAATTTATCAAAATGACAATAATAAGAGGGAAGTGGTGGAGTAAAACATAGGAGGGACAATTTCTTAGTTTTGCTGTACAGATGCAATAAAAATTAGATTGTTAGGTTTTCTTTTTCTTTTCTTTTTTCCAGTGTGCTTAGCAACGACACAGCAGGCAATAGGCAGATAAATCTGTTTGCAATGACATATGGCACCATGTGATATGTCTAAGAATGGGTATACGTGGAGTGTCTGGGATAGGTGTGGATACGCATGGAAAACACAAAACAAAAGTGTGGATAGAACAAGGTCAGGGAGATTGATGTAAAATTATTAACTAAGTCACAACAAGGACGGGGAGGAGCTGCGGGAGGCATGGAGCAGAGGAGAGGAGGAGTGCGAGGAGGAACCTTCGCTTTCTAAAGCCTATGAGGTGCAGGAGGGCGGGGCTTAGATGACAGGAAGGAGGGAGCCGGGCGGCAGCAGACAAAGAGGGAGAAGAAGCGGAACATGTTAGGAGAAGGAGGGAGAGGTAGGAAGGTAGAGGTTGGCAGACAATGAGTGATGCTGTTGTACAGTGAGAGCATCAGCGAGGCTGCAACTCATCCCCGTCTGATCAGGGAACCGGATGTGTTGTGGAGCAATGATGTACAGATTCACCGCAGAGGCGGAAAATGCAGACAGGAGTTCACCTTGAGCTGGAGTCCAACTGTGCCTCGCCGGACCTTTGGGACTACAACTAACCCTCTTTAATCAGACAAATAAGAGGAAGTGGGATTTAATTAGACCGGACAGCCTGCCGAGAGAAAGGCAACCTCAGCTTTAGTAACTTCTGGACTGCAGCTGTCTGCAGAGGCCAACATTTCAAACAGGTTTTTTGCTTTGGCAGAGAACTGTCACAGCTGTCTCCATGTAGACTGTGGTATCCATCCACCTCTCACCCTGGAACCCCACAAAGCCAAGCAGGTCCCGCGGCTCCAGACCCCTGGAGCTGGGCTGACCTTGGACCAGCTGTCGCCGGAACCCCTCCTGGCGCCGGCTGAGGCGTCCGGCATGTCTCAGAGCAGAGGGCGGTACCACAGCAAGAAAGCCGGCATCCGAGCCGCCGTGATCCTGATCGGGCTCCTTCACAAGTCCCGCAAAGCCAAGGAGAGGGAGAAGGAAAGAGAGAGAGAGGAGGGTGAAGGGTGGGTAAAGTTTGTGTTGTGGTGCTTAAAAACTTAGCCAATTCTTAACATCTTTGCCTCCGTGGAGACACGGTGCACTTCAAGCATCCGTGTAGTTCCGCTTGGATTCGCAGTTTCGTTATGAGTCCATTTAGTCAAGGTGAGTTTTTGTTTTGTGAGCGTACATGTCGTTGACCACATTCATGCTCGTATCTGGGTCAGTGCAAGTTACACACTAAGAAGAAGCGGGAGGGAGAGCTTTTAAAGAGCCTAGGTGTATTGAGAATTTGCACTGAGTGCTTTTCAAGAGCAAACAAGAGAGACTGAAAGGAAAAACAGAGGCAGAGATGAACATGAAAAACACAAGTTAGCCTTCTTGTTCTCCGTGCCCGGAGCCTAATAATTTCTGTTGCTTTCTCAGTACTTGTTGATGATTGCTAGCGTTGCTGCCTATTCCCTTTAGGAAGGAGGCAGCATGAGGTCAGCAGCAAGCTAGAAGACGGAGCAGAATAACTACTCAGGACTACATTAGCAGCTCCCACTGGATCAGATTGGTCTAAGAACTTGATAGCGTGCTTTCTTTAAATGCACATGCGGCGGGGTTTTCCCTTCTTGCTCTCCAGCAGCCAATCAGCTTGCTGTTAATACTGTATGCAGTCAATTAGACCTCTGAGAATATCCTTCCTGCAAACAAATGGTGCTTAATGGCTGACAGGGTCAAGACCCCAGCGTCCTTAGTCCCTTATAAACCTGTTCACCATGGCTAAAATGTGCACCGACTCCTGCGTGGCAAAACTGGAACCCTAGGAGGTTTTTCAGCGACTGAACATGAACCGTAGGAGACTGTTGCAGTGAATGCGCTCGGATGCTTTGTTTTCATAACTTGGACCAAAATAACCTGCTTCTAAATAGACTGCAACTCACTTGGCAAATAGCATTAAGTGTATATCACTCTGAGTGAGTGTGTGTGTGTGTGTTTATGTAACTTAATAAAGGTGCTGTAAAATTAACTTGCGTGGACGAGGACGGATAACAGGGCTTGCGAATCAGGAAATTAGCCCCCAAACATCTTGGACCTGACAAATTAACATTTTATTTTACAGGAGTTGTAAAAAGTATTACAGATATAATGCATTCATATTGTTAGCAACACCAGGAACAAGATATGTGTCTGAATTCGAACTGACTGGTTTTGTGTTACAATGTCGATATACATTTTAGCCAGAACCAACTTGTTTTTAACTGCTGTGACAGAAAAGGGTTTAAAAAATATTAATCTTGTTAGTTTTGAAACAAAATTTTGATTCTTACCTTAATTCTAATTTTAAAAACTACTACCAACATTTCCAAATTTTACAGGTTCCTAGTGTTTCCCCTACTGTAGGTCTACAATTGTTTCTACCTTATACAAAAAAAAAAAAAAAAGCAAATACATCCGTGCTGTTGAAATGTTGATAATATTGTCTAAAAAAATTAATTTATTGGTATGTAGATTTTGAAACATGCTTGGGGAAAGCAAGAGAAGACAGGTGAGACTCTTGAAAGGCACTCTTTTTAAATGTTTGTCAAAGCATCTTCAACCAGAGGAAAAAAATAAGAACCATTTAAAGAATAAATTCTACTTTAATCACAATCAATGTCAGCTAATTAAGTCGGTCCTTTTAAAAGATTTATTAGTATTTTTATCAGATGAAAGCAGGAGTGTGAAGTAAACAGTTTGCACGTTTTAATCAAAGCATTTTAGTTAAAATAGTTGTTGTTGAGAATATTATCACTTCTACATCTGGACATCATTGTTAACACTTGCAACAATAAGCTTATATTAGCAAGAAATGGTAGCATTTCAATATTTACCCTGTGAATTATACCAATCCTCTTTGTGGATGTAGCATTCTTCCCAGTAAAACTAAAATAAAAGATGCACGCCATTATGTTAATGCCGTTTGAATTTGAACGAGTCACTTGACTGAAGTAGTTGAAGTGAATAACTTTGTTAACAAATTTGTGTATTTCTCAGTTCAGATTAGGTTAGCGCAAGATGAATGTATGAAAGAGATTTTCTAAAGTGAGAGACACAGCGCCGGTCCAGCAAAGTTGCTGTACTGCGAATCGGGAAGTGATCCGTTCAATTTGTGACACAACGACACTGTACGTTGAGTCACAGTGAGTCAGACGCTACATGAATCAGGGTGTTCACGATAATCCCTGAGTCACGTATGTTGGTCTAATGCAATATAATATGGGTAATATAATGTAATCATAATACAGAGTTAGCTTGGAAACGGTGCCATTTCTAACCCATGAGCTTTGATCTGGCGAAAAGATCTTTTGAATGGATCATTTGGATGTACTGAAAAAAATAAATTCTGCTCGGCTATAAAATTGTAACTACATGGGGTGAATCTGTTCTATGACGTCAGAATAAAAAAAAAACTCCTTGGACTTCTGAAAATTCGTTGGCATCCCATTAAAGTGACGTTTATTGCTAACATTATGTGTTTTAAGGGGATAACTTTGAAAAATGTGCTTTATCTTAGTTAAGACAGAAATCCCATTAACATCTGTCTGTTTAGTGTTCTTTATTAAACTGCAATGATAACTGTGTCATGGAAAAGTAACTTCTGATTTGATGTGCCGCTAAATTAGTAAAACTAAGATAGCATGATCCTCTGACATAGTGGTGGGAGTATACTGTGTTTTTTTAAACTGGTGGTAGTTAAAGTTATAAGGAGAAAAGATTAAACTGAACAACTTTGCTGCACTTGCTTTAGCTTCGTTGCTATCACCTAAAAATCTCTCTCACGGCAGGAACGAATGAACCGCACATGTCTCAAATGTGTTGTAGAAAACCGTTCAGATTCAATAACTTAATTAATCTGCTTCGTCTTACCTTAGTTTAGGCACTTCTGTAAAGCTAATAATA
>JAVLVB010000125.1:881011-905348 GCA_032876305.1 Orestias chungarensis | reverse complement strand
GGGGGGGGGGGGGGGGGGGGGGGGGGGGGGGCACCGTCAAATGGATAAACGCAGTTATGCCTGTAGGGTATAGCTGTCTGCCAATTTAAAAACGCGCCTTTGCTTCTCAAACATGCACACGCACACACGAGGAAAGAAATGTTTTAGATGCTATGTGTTACTGTCAAGTGACAAGCGGAGAAATCCTGTCAGGGTGGCAGCAATAGCCTGAAGCTCATTACTCTATACAGCTGTCATGGCTGTTAATGTGGCTGGGTCACAAGACAGTCTAGTCACAATCACCTCCAATTTTAAGGGGCCTATTTTTCCCCCCGAAATGCTGGTGATTATGTGCGTGATTGTATCCATTCAGATCCCAAATATCCATCAACCAGAGGCTGCATATTGTTGGAGGATTTTTGTGTGAACACAAGGAAAAAGGGGTTATAGACTGTTATTCAGCCCGGCGTATTAAGAAATAAGGCGATTTTACATTGTCAGGGAAAAGTGCTATGTTGGGGTTTGCATCATCTTAAAGAAAGAAGACACATAAGATTTAAACACATACAAAGTATTTGGCTTTTCCAGTTTTCACTGTATTTCCTTTACTGTTTAACTTCAAACTGTTTATTGGTCTTGTTGGTAATAGTATATGTTAGAGTCAAACCAGACAAGTCACAGTTCTTTGGTGTCTTGAGAGACAAAGGACCGCATGATCATCTATTATTTGTGTTGCTCACTAAGCATTCGGTATCAATGAAGAGAATATAAAGTTTTGCTGACTTACCTTTCGGGGGTCTATGGAAGTATCTTGTTACAATGCTGACTTTCTTCAGCATGTTTACCAAGCTAAACTGGCTCCAGCCTTGTTTACTCCGGCTTTACCGTACAAACATCACAATGATATCAATTTTCTCATCTCCCGCTCTCTAACAGACGACGGAAAGAAAACGCCTACTGTATTTACTAAAATGTCAGACTGTTCCTTTTAAACTAAAAAGGGTAATGCATGCACACAGCACAAATGTGTTTGGCCTGACTAAAAAAGCTGGAAAGCTAGAGACTCAACGTTAAGATACGGCACATTCATTTCAATAGAGGAGAAACACAATAAAAGCAGCCGATATATATGTGTGCACCGAGCTAAACAGGAATGCTGGTGTCCGCAAGAGGACCTGGCAGCAGGACGTTGCGAATCCTTCACCTTTTTACTCCAAGCAAACGTAAAGGGCAAGGAGTATTGATTTTAGAAAAACATCCGTGACCGGCGAAATCATTAAGGGTGAGCGAGCTAATGAGAAACAATTATTTAGGTTTGTTCCAGGTAATTGCAGACGACACGCTAATGTTGAGGTTTACTTAAACTGTTTAGATCGTTTAGTTTTTTTTTACTGATCAGCACTGAAGGCTCATCTTAACTATCACTTTGTCACACAAAAAAACACCCACACAACAGAGGATTCTTGACATGCTATTTTAAACATTGCGTTTCATCTCCCTGTAAAGTGCAATCAACACTTCAGCGCTAATTCAATTGTTTTCAACATTCCACTTCCCTAATACAGTGTAGGATAGTCCGTGTGGGAGATAGAGTCAGTTTAAATAGGTTTCGTCGATACCATGTGGTTGCTTAAAGGCTTTGGGGCTAAACAGCCAACAAAGGTAATTACACCAGCAGCTGGTCACAGCTGAAAACCATCTTCGATAACCTACTTACATGGAGCCATATGCCACGGCCCGCCGGTCAGCGGTCCGTTGAATAATAACAGTCGCACACCCAGATGGAAAGAACGTGAAATCTATTTACATTTGCAGTGAACTTAAGAGAAGCAGGTTTTTGTTTGGAATGATTAGTCGACTGGGCAAGCCAGGTCTCTGGTTCTGTTTGAGCAAATGTGAAAATTAAGGTTTCCAAAAGCAAACAAATACATATATTATTAGCAATCTTCAAAAAACAAGTAATTACTTACTTAAAGTTTACCCTTTGATACAACCAAAGCATCAGCAATTTGTTTCCCCGTTTTATGTTTTTTTAGCCATGTGTTGCCATTTGAATCCCCTTTTTTGTCAATTTTGTACCCAGAAAACAAAACGTTTCCTACTGACTTATTTAAACTATTACAAATAGAGGGGACTACTCATAAAATTCTTGTTTCGATGTCATTTCGACTAAGCCCAAAGTTATTCACACTCCTGGCAAATACGGATTCGAAATTTTAAACAGTTTCTGGTGGGAAATGCAAGAACAACTTGTTTTAAAGATAACTGATTTAAAAAAAGGACAAATGGATATACGATTTTTTCATTTACATTCTCATGAGAACTCAAATATTCACAATTGTGGTTTTTAATACTCCACAACATATCTTTACTAGCATTAAAACAATCTGATTATTTTTTCTAAGTTTGCAATTAGAGCTGCACAATATGGAATAATTGAGCAATGGCGATGATGTTGCTATTTATTGCTATACGTTGCAATGGCGATATCAGCCGTGATATATGGCAGTTTTATTTTTTCTTCATTGTCTAAGATGAAGAGTGAGAGCTTTTTATGTTCTCGACCAAATATTGCATCGGTACAAAACAGGACTACTTCAGAAACCCTTAATAAAAGTTGGCAAACAAATATTGCACTCCAAGCTTTCCTTTATGATATTGCGATGACGATATATTCACAATATATTGTGCAGCAGCTTTTTCCACTGAAATGTTGACGATTTATCTTTCTATCTCCAAGGCCTGTTTGCCATCATTCTAATATTTAGCCCTACGGATTCTCTATGAGTTTCAAAATAAGACTCTAATTCCACTCAGATATACATGTTCCCCAAGACAAAACATTGCTTTATATCTCATTATCCGGTGGGTACGAAGGATTATGGTCTTAATTACACGATTAGATTTAATTACACTCAAATATTGCAAATAATTTGGATCCCTCAGCTGACTACATAATTCTATAAGACTTCTATATATTAGGCATTATTTGTTAGTCATATAACCACATTGAGAACACAATTTAATCACATATATGGATATGAAACACCTCCACCCCCTCAGGTATGAATTGACACAAAAAAGCATCTCATAACAGACAATCCGTTTCATACCTAAAAGCCTAAGTAAGAAAAATAAAACCCACAATATTTTAGAATGGTGAAGTTGAGAATTAGAGTAAAGTTTTAACATACTATTAACCTATATTCATGACTTGTGTTTTAACAATAACAAGTCAAAAAGACAAAACTGTAGGAGTAGTGGGAGGAATCAAGCCTTTAAAGAAAGAGACCCTACATCAGAGAGTTGAGTCAGTGTGTTGACTTGAGTAATTGATGTTGGCCAACATTAACCTTTGTTGTGCTAACAATATCTGAAATTCAGTGTCTTGCAAAGTTAAAGCCAAAAGCTCTACATCTCTATACCACAAAAAAATCCTCTGAAGGCAAAGATGTTTTTTTTTTTTTTTAAAGAAACACTTTTTCAATCAGCATTTGTTTTAATCCTTGTTTTATTTTTCAGGTATGTAAATGTAAATCTACACATATCACACAATGGATCGTGGCTTCTGTTTTTTTAACCAACTTGTTAAAAAAACAGAAAAACATACTATTTCTTTAATTAAAATGAATTAAAGTTAAATGTATTTGTTAAACGATCACGCCTAGTTGTGATATCAGCATTCTCTGTAATAAAAGTTCCCCCTTCTTATTATTAAATCACATTATTGTACAGTGAGACAGATTATGCTTCCCAAAGAAAACATCCGAGACCCTTTCTGGTCTGCCCAACAGTGAATCCTGCAAGTTCAACCTAAAGTCACAGCATGAATTACTCCAGAAGACTGAAAAGCTACCTTTGAGATTTGACTTGCCTCAGAGACCATTTCCAAATGTTAAAGTTCATTATGGCACCATTAAAAATAGATAGCCATGTTTGCAAGGTTCACCGAGAAAAGCCTATCATAGAACCACTATAAAGGTTTTAAAAGTAGCATTTTAAGTAACCCTAACTGGCAGCAAAATCTGAATGCAAGATATTTTGCATAAACACAACAAAGTAAAAATGGAAAAAGGCAAGAAAAACTGTCCATTCATACTGCTTCAGAATTATAAGTTAGATATTACTGATTAAAATATGGCATAGAGTAATATTCAGTAATACTTTCCTTATGCTAATTTAAGGTTTGTTTCGAAAACTCACCTAAAATAGAGCAAACTACTAAATCTGCCCATTTAACTTTTTTTAAACTTTGTGATACATAGTAGATTTTGTTTTGTTCGCTAAAATAAAAAGATTTTTGTCCTGATATTAACATTTCGTCATCTGTCTTTCGTAAAACATAACCATTCAAGCTGAGAGGAAAATTTAGTTGACCTTTAAAAAATTGTCTTGTTTTGTTTTTCATTTATTATAGCCTGTGGAATATTATAGGTAATTGCATTTGACTAAGCACTGAACAAAAATAACCTGTAAGGGAAATGAGCTTCATAGAGACGACGCAGTTTTCTTACTCAGTTTTTTCCCTCTTTCCTGCACATGCTGTCAAACTCTCTTCCTCCTGCCGTTTAACACGGCCTCACTTGATCACTTAGTCATGTCTTTCCAGTCCTCCCTCCTTCTTTTATTTTTTTTGTCTGAGCTCTCCCATCAGTTTAATTTCTGACTTTTTTCCTCCTGAGCATTTCTTGTCTTCTCATGATTACCTTAACCACACACACATGTCATCACACCTGTTTGTGTAAACCTGGACGCCTGTGACACACAGGCTTGCTGTGTGTGACATGTTATTGCCTTTAACAAGTGCCAGGAGACCCACCCAAGACATTCTCATTTACCCAGCCCTACACGTGGGATGGAGAGGGCTATATTTAGTCCGCTGAGCTTCATTTATTCCCCCTCGCCCTCTCCGTGGTCGTCTCCCTTTCAGAAATCTGTCTGTCTTCCATTCATCGTGTTCTGTTTCCTGGCCGGATCTTCAGATTGTTGTTGTTCTTTTATTTTATAATTTCTTTTTATGACCGTTCCGCTCTGGTGCTGCTATCCAGTACGATGGTGTTAGTTGAAAAGTGAGACATCTACTGTCATCTCAAAGAGGTCAAACTTCTTTGTTTTATTTCACCGCAGTCACTGAATGATTGTGTGCCTGAAGACACATAAAGGTGAATGGGGATTGAAGGAAATGAATAGGATTAAGCAGGATTATGATACTTGATATATGAAAAATAGTTGGACCAGGCTTATGTTGGTTTTATTTGTTGCATAATTAGATTCTTCTTAGGGGGGGGGCATAAATCAAATGTTAGATGATCTTTTAACACAGATCAAAACTGTTTTTGGAATTGACAAATCTTCTAAAGTGACCATAGCCCCAACCTAACGTTTATTGAAAATGGGAAGCTTATAAGGCCATTCGTTTAGTATAAAACCAGATATTTTAGATATTTCAACCCATCAATTGTGTGCGCGCGATGACAAAAGCTTGTTGATGGCAAGAAACACCTTAGACACGTATAACACTCTTTAACATAGGGACTTCTTAACCGGGTGTTATTCGGTGTGTATGTTAAGATTTAACGACATAAACTCTCCATGCCAAGGATTGGCCACTGAAAACCAACTAACAGGTTTTTGCTTTACAGATCCTTGAACTTGGTGTGCGATCATTCCACCCACAATGGTGTAGATCTACCTTTGTTGCACCCAAAATTACATTTTATCTCTAGATATTGTATATTCAGTCGATTGTTTTCAGTATCCTAATGTCGACTGTGTTGTTTGCTTTAGAGCAGTGGTGGATTATTTGCTCAGTCTGTTAAATATTACTGCATATTTTTTTTTCCTTCTTTTTCTACCCAAACAGAAAGAGATTTCTTTCTACGTGGAAGGAAGTGCTTTTGTTATTTAAAGTGACCTGACATTCAAGTGTTTGCTGCATTGTCCACAAGGCTGTATGTTAACACACCCTCTAATTATATCCACCTATAGAAAACACGTGCAAATGTCCATCAGTTGATTCCTGGCTTCATTCGTGCGTTCGAAACAGAAAGAGCGCTGACATTTCAAATGTAAAATAAAAAAGTGCAGCCTTCCAAAAGCTCGTTGTGCTTTACTTTAATGTTTAGGTGGTAAATCCAATGTCACATGCACAGTGTCTGCACATGTGTCACAAAGGATCTTACCTCTTTCTCATTATAAAAGTCGATATAAGGCAGTAATTCAGTCTGCAGTTGTTAAGATTCACTCTCATTATAGAGTTTAATCCAATTAGCTCTGCAAAACCAATTAGTTTTTACAAGACAACATTTAACATTAGTTTTAAGTTGGTACTCCAAACCCACTCAGACAGTGATATTTTTAAAACACCAGGTACATTCCAAAGGTGCAATTTTCCCCAAGAGGTTATTACATGAAATTAACAAACATATCTTTATTACATTTTAAATGAGTTATCTTTAAATAATAAATAAACGGCCCAACAATATATAGGAGTAGGTTATATTGAAACTGTTGATTTTTTTTTTATTGCAACAGTAGTAAAAAAAACTTTAGCTTGAAGCTCAAATTTGTTAAGAGAATTCATTTTTCTGGGTCTTTCATTCTGCTTTTGCAACAAGACATATTTTTATTTAGCTTTATATAAGTTAGAATCTGATCTTATCCAGAGAAAAAATTATATCACTTATCATTTGAGATATAACAAAAAATACCTGGGGTCACACGAGGCTTGTTGTTACCTTTAGCCTAATGAGGAAGAGCAACTAGGAAAATCCTTGCGGAACAAGAAATAACTTTCTAAAATGTACTGGGAACTCCGTCCTCATCGAAAACTGTGACTGAAATATCGTAGTTTACAATAACGAACCATGCGACTCACATGAAATGATTCATAATTAAATATTTTGAGGTGGGAAAGCAGAGAAAAACGAATGATTCAATCAGAAATCTTTATTTTTGTATATCGGCATTGGAATTGACCATAGAAAAATCCTTATAATTGTAGTTGTAATTATAGCTGGCTTTTTTAAAGATGTTTATACTAAAACTGATGTGTTTTAACTAAGCAGAAGAAGAAAACCTGATGTTAGCTGTAAGAAAATGATACTATATTAAGATCTTGTGTTGTGATTACATAAATGAGATGCATTGGGAGTCCAATTGAATTTTCAATTGATGGTGTCTGGTTTAAGGGCAGGACAGATACAGTTAAAGAATTGGGCCAATCACATTAATAATGTGAGGAACAGAGGGTCTACAATGAAAAACAGAAGAGGATATCAGACAGAGAAGACCAAAAAACCTACTTAAGATTTGTGTGTTAGTGACATAATTGTTATCGACTCATCAGATTCAGTTATTATTTTTCAAATTTGGCTAACAATAATTTAAATTACACTGAGACTGTAATCCCAGTTTAATTTATTTTCTAGATTGAAAATCTAGCTTCTTTAAATTACATTTAGCGTTGTTATCACTCTGAATAAACAAGGTAATATCCTGGTTCGACAATTGAATTTAACAATTTAGTTACTGAAGCAGTTGATAAAGACAAAAATCAATATAAAACAAATTGAAACTCTGAAGAGTTGTCCCGTTTTTAGCTGAGGAAGAGAGCGGCCCCACAAATGGCCTGATGTCTTTTAACCTGTGCTTGTATAGGCAGGTGTACACCCGAAAACACAAGTTGCTGTTCGAATTAATGAATGGAAATCAAATAACGACTTCCCCTTCTTTTTATATAACATAAAAAATATATGTTTAAAAGGTATTAAAATGATTAGGGATGAAAACTAAATAACCTCAGAAATCGGGAAGAAAGAGAGTACGTTTTTTACTATTTTCTTACCTGTGCTTGATGATGTGTTTCATTGTGTTTTGATTTTTTTTCTAAACTATCAAAGCAAAACAGGTTATTTTACGCCCTACTCTCTCCGTGGCAGCTCTGAATTATAAAGTTGCTCATGTTTCACATTGTTTTTAAACGCATAAAAATGTCCAAAACAGGTACGGAGTTGGGCTAATTTTCTTTATACTGAATTAGGATTCTGTGTGATAGCAAACACAACGTAATACGTACTTATGTAGCAAAAAGGAAGCTAAATAAATGTGTAAATTCTTTGTAGAACCAACTTTACAGTCAACTACATCTAAAAGACTTTAGGGGGGAATGTTTCCACCAGGATTTTAAATCGGACCAGGTGACTAATTTGTCATGTTGTTTTGACATTTTGTCTGAAATCTTCCAGGAGTCTGTGTTTGATCCTAAACTCGTTCTGCCGTAAATTCACGATATGGGGAATAAACCGGAGCGTTTTGTTGGAAGTGTGGCGAAATGTACAAAAAAAGAATGATGTTGAAACTTAAGCAAAATATTGATATTATACTGAAGTGGCCAGCATCTAGCTAAATAGGGTAAATAGGTATTCTTAGTCGATCCTATAGGGGCACTCGCCATACACTAAGTGCTGCTAGTATAATATTTATGCTGCTAATTTGTGTGTATGAATGTGTGAACAAGAACATTCTGGATTTAGTAACTTCATGTTAAGATATATGACATCTAACGAATGTTTAATGATGAATGGGTGTTTGTATACTGTGTAGTGTTTCATGGCTACAGATAGATCCACTAAGATGGCGCTGCTGCACTATTAGACAGTAAACGTGTTCTGGTAATCCATATTTTCTATTATTGTCTTCCACAGTCGGTTTTTCCATACGGCGTAACCAAACGTCGATCAAGCAGTCGTGGCTTGGATCGTTTCAGCTCGTCTGGTTTGACTGCTGTTCACATTCGCCACAGCGGAATGTAATGATGCCTGGTCCCTTTCCTAGAGGAAACAAGCGGTGACCTTCACTGCCTCCTAACGATTGCTCTGTTGACCTCTCTGATCTCGTCGCTCTCCTGCTGAACAGCGCGACGCATGCATCTTTTTGAAACAGATGTTTCAACACTGACAAGCTGACTGGTGTGTGAAGAGGAAGTGGAAAAAGAATAGAGCGCAAAGTGGTTTTAATGCAGTGGGGAGGGGGGGGGGCACAGAGTGAAAGGGAACATATACACATTACAATATTCAAACAGAAACGAGTAAACAAACAAACAATAACAAAAAAAAACAAAGGAACCAAAAAACGAGCTGCTACTAGATCGCTCCTGAAGAATCCTTGGGAAACTGCGAAATGGCAATGAATCATACCTGTGGAGATTTAATTAGCAGAAACCAGAGCAAACACAGCAATGTATGTGGCACATAACACATAAATAAATAAGAGGCAAACTTGGTGTTATTTTGTTTTTCCTTTCTATAAGACAGGTCCATAGCTTCCTTACTTAATTAAACCTGCTCGTATTAAGCTGTGGGTGCCTCGCGTGCCTCCTGTAACATCAGATTTCTCGCGTGCCTCCTGTAACATCCGCCCAGAGTGAGTGCTTATCAGACACATAGCTGTCATGTCTAATAAGTGATACTACAGTGGATTCTGCTGTGTGATGCTATTTTTTTATTATCAACCCTCCCTGCTCTGTCCAAGTCTGCACACTTTATAATTTACTCTGTCTGGAATTACTGCTGGATTAACTTCATTAGAGAAACAATCGCTGGTGTAATTGGCAAATCAGCTTGAAGATCGGTGTCCCTATCAGGTTTTACAATAAATATTGGGTTTAGCTAAAAATAGGGCCTCGCAGTGAGCTCCTAATAAAAACTCTCCGTGTTTTATCTTCTTATCCGTTTTCCGTCGTCCAGATTTCCCTTTTTATGAGTTTATCTCCTCTTCCTGAGACTGGCATGTGAGGACGTATGGAGGTCTTGCTCTGTTGTCGTAAAGTCCACCTTCCCCCCTCAACTGACCTACGATCTCCCTGTAGCTGCATTTTATCATCAAGGCGGGGCTGATAGACGTTTAGAAATCAGTTTATGTCGGATTTTCTGTATTTGTGCCTAAAAAGGCTCCGGCATAAGCACACAAACATGGTCGCCCATCTCATAATTAGATAAACATAATCTGGGAACACACGTAATAACCGTTGAGCGCACTTTCATTAAGCAGCAGCCCATGCAAACAGAATAGTATGTGCAATAAAAGTACGTCTTGTTTTTGCTGTACGAATAGGAACCATTATACGGCGTTTTCTGTTTTCCTTGGAGGTTTACGGCCATTGAATCTCAGCCCACAATAAAAAAAAGAGGCAGAGGGACATAGAAATAAGAGCGTGTTTACTTCTCCAGAGTAGATTCCTCCATTTTTAGAAGAGCACCCTGCCTGAGAGGTTCATAAACGCCAATCCTTTGCTTCAGCGTCATGCCCATTGCCCGCTTTCTGCATGCGGTAATGTCATTTTGCGGCGGAGGCAGCAGTTTGCATTGCCGGAGAATTTCCTGCCACACCTCGTCTGCGTCAGCCTAATTTGAGAGGGCTGAACGCAACAGAGCCGTTTCATGGTAGAAGCATAATCCCTTTCAGATCAATAAAATATTTATCACAACCAAAGGCAAAATTGGATAGAATTGGGTTTTCTGTTAAGGATCTGTTATATTGATGTAGATAGAGGAGCATATTCAGAGTGTTAATCATGTTAAGTCTCTCAAAAATATTATTACTCTCTAGATATCTTTATTATTTAGATGCTGATAGAACTATACTCCTAATTTAGTGTCAACGGATTCTTCTTCTTTTCCATATTTAAAACATTTTGTGTTCACGGCCCTCACCTGACATTTTCGCATCCGTCAGGTAACATGTTTCAAATGTGATTTTAACACCTTGAAAGTGACGGTTCTGGTTTTTACTCTTAAGGGGAAACATGGTTTACTTACTGCCTGACCTTCAACATGCTCACATACACTCCTACTTTCACTCGAACTGCGTCTGCTGGCAACAAATCTTAAAAACTTGGCTACGGATATATTTCCTCAGACCTTGTGGCCGCACTGTTGATCTCGTATTTAGACGATCCGATTCGACACATCTTGTACGAGGACTGTGCTGCACGTTCTTTTCTAAAAGCTTTTTTTCCGCTGACTCGTTTTCCCCATGACCTTATGCCCTGTTGCACATTTATTTCCTGAATATTTGTCAGGGTAACATTAAGACAGATTTAATGACGATGTCATTTACTGTTTGTTTGAATATGACATTATGTTACTGTATGAGTTTTGAAGACCGCTGTGTTTTTATTTATCTTAAACTGATCTCACATATACAGTTTGTTGTTTATAAGGGGGAGATGCTCCAATTTCAGGTTGACTGAATACAAAAGATAACCATTATATGCTTCTTTCAGTTTTCGATCTTGCTACAATCATATGTTATATTCAGCTGTGTGCATAATTTGCTACGCCTTTAATGCCTGTTTGATGAGGAAATCTCTTAGATGCTGCTGCTTAACATCATGTTTTTTGAGTGGTTTATTCATAACAAAATACATCTGCAATCTTGTATAGTTACTATTCCAAGGTCTATATGTGTAAATATAAGTATGTTGAAACCGACAAATATACACGTAGTTTACAAATAATTTGGCTGTAAAGATTATGATGCTCAGCTTTAGAATTACCCCTACGTAGCACTTCCTGATTCTTGAAACTCAACAATTACAAGTTGCAAAGTTAAAAGTTAAAGGATGAAGTTGGAATTTCAACTGAAAGTGTCGAAGTTGGTCAGCAGCTCAGATTGAATTATGCGAGTTGTAGGGGTAACATTTTGAAAATGGAGTGTCTTCCTATATTTATTTGTTTGTTTAACTGTATCTCTTCTAGTTCTGAACCTGTATACATTGAAGAGGAATACCTTGATTCAATCCCCCCCGAGTGTTGCATATGGAGATTAGCCCAGTGCTCCCTTAATCCCAATGGTTTTCCAACTTGAAACTAATGCGCACATCTGTGGTTGTGATGTCAATCCCGGATCCTAACGTCGACGTCTGTGGTTATTGCTAAACACTAATGTGAAAATGTGATTTTTGAAAGCTTTGTGATTCTGGCGCATTCCGTGTCATATTAATGCGGCTTTCGCTGTGTTTTCTTGTTGAAAAACTTCCTTGAAATCCTGAAGTGTTGTCAAATGTTTCACTTTTGCTTTGACGAATACAATAAACATTTTTTTTAAAACACTTAATTTGATTAAAATAACAAGAAATATACAAGTGGATATGCTTTAAAGCACTCTGATTAGTTGCCTTATGCCAAGGATGTCAAATTCAATAACAGAAAGTGACAAAACAATTGCAGTTCATCAATTTTGTTTCTTTAAAATTGCATTTAAATGGTAGAAGAAGAAGAACATGCAGTATATATATATATATATGTAATATATATATATATATATATATATATATATATATATATATATATGAACTGTGTAATTTGTAAATAACATAAAAGCACAGCAGGAAAAGTAACTTTTATAATGTTTTTTTTTGTAAAAACACATTTGAAAAAAAAGAATTTTTAAGTTAAGATTTTAACTTAACTCACAACAAAATAGCAACAAAAAAAAGCATAGTATTTTACTCAGTTGTTCCTTCGCTCTTGTTTTTTATCGAGGTCTTTTTTTCTGCCTAAATTAGAAATGGTATTCATTAAAGCATTCATGTATTTCTGTGCAGTTTAGACTTCAATTTTTGAAGTGATTCATTACCTTTGCCAAAATTGTTGAGACTGTAAGATTGTTGGTTTTCTCCTTCAAATGCAAATTTTCCATATAAATGCCATTTTTGAACAAAATATCATGGATGTGTGACGGCGTAAGGCAGAAAGATTTCCAGCACTCTAGTTGTAGAAAATCAAGGCAAAGATCCCCCCAGTGACAGATGTTTTTACAACCTTCCCCTTTTCGCAGGTTAGTATCGGAAAACCACTTGCTACCCGCCATTCAAAAACAACAAAGAAAGAACAGCACACCATTCACATCAAGAACTTGTGTTTCGTTCACTCCTATGGTCTCCTTTAGTCTGTGATAGCCTATGATTTTCTTTTAGTGTTCCACCTTGGGTAATTACACCTGGCAGACAAACAGGCAGATACAGTATAAAGGAACACAGAGGTGCATTGTTTCTATGCTTAGACTGTTGGGGTGGGGGGAAAAAAGCCTTAGCCTGAAATGACTTCAGCCCCTGTGTTTTTCCATTTCTTACTGTGCTTTCAGGCTGTTTTTGTTATTTTCTTTTACTCTGCATATAATTCAGCTTCTTACCTTTGTGGCTTACAACCACTCAATGCTGCGGAGAGAATGGGCAGCTGGTAACATATGGACACATGTTGATTTTACGTTTAAAGGTGTCATTAAAAGTCAACTCTGTACTTGTAGTTGCTGAAAGTACACTGATTTGAAACAGGTTTTCCTCTCCAAACATGTCACATTAAATACAATGTAAAAACAATGCACTCTTACCGCTTCACCTGTGTTCTGTATACTAGGCTCCATTGATCTGCTAAACCAATCACACTAGCATGGGTTACTTAGGGTAGTCTTAACAAAAATGCTAAAGTCAGCATGAAATCAAACCTTTTACATCCACAGGTAGATATGAATAATTGATTTTAGTTTTTTCCTGTCACTGAAAGCTATTTTAGAGCTTTTGAAGTAATTTATTTGTGTAGTTAGTTGTTTTTTTTGTTATAGATAGATATCCTACAAATATACTATCAATGTAAAGAAAAAAATAATGATATCAATTCATTGTATACCTTGCTGCTCTGCTCATAATTCACAGTTGAGTTCAAATAGAAAACGTGTTTGAACCCTCTTCTTAGTTAAGTTGCATTTACCAACCGTTAGTATGATAACTGTTATGTTGACGCTTGTTTCTGAACAGGTTTTTCTCCTTCCCACATCCCCTCAGTTACAGCTCAGCCTTTAGCATCTGGGATAATTAATGTGCACTTGTGCATCGAGTACGCTATGGTACGCTATGAAGGTGGGGAAACGGTGAACAATCTTTCAGACGTTAGTGACCCCCTCGAAGCTCTTAGTCGGCCACCCTGCAACTCCTAGGGGCTCACAAAAAAAAAAACTGAAAGCCTCTTAATTGTGTGTTTCCAAGCTAAAACCTCTAATTAAAGGTGCATTGAATGTTAAAATAAACGGGTGGTGTGCAGCTACTTAACATCTATAGGATTTAAATTCACTCAGGTCCACTAGCTGCAACGCACAACTACAAGCTGAGCCTAATGAGCGTAGTCAGCGCTTTGTGATGTGTGTTAAATGTGTAGTAAATCTTTGTCACACACTAGGAAGTGTGTGACAAAAACAAATTTTGTTTAAGAATAACTTAATGCGGATGTTTTATTGTGATTAAGGCAGTTAACCTATAAAGAGTAGTTGCTGCTGTGTTTGATTTTTATTGCAGTGATGTTGAATGCATTAAGCTCTGTTCTCCAAACAAGATATGTGTTTGAGCGGAACGTGAACTTCGTGAAAGTGTCCGATAAATACGTAGAATAGTTTTTAAATTAAATGAAAAAATACCTATAGGCTGATTCATTTTTAACTGCCTTTTGTCTTACTTGTTTTTTTCCTAATTTAACCGATGGTTCCCATTTTAAGGCCGCCTAAGTAAAGAGAAACGAGGAACGCCGATGTATGACCCTGTGAGCACTGTGTCGATCGCAGATACGCATAAATTAAAAGGTGTGTGTCATTTTGCTTTGTCTTTGTGTTTCTAGGAAACAGGAACTGCTGAACATCTCCAACGTCCCTCTGGGAGAATGTCCCCCCTCCCCGCCTCGCACCGCACCACCCAGCATGAAGGTACGACGCAATGCTTGGACACATTATGGGCATGTGCTACATTAACAGTGTGACGTCCATATCACAAAGTCTTTCGGAGCAAAGCAAGATATTAGATATCCTAACATTTATCCTAACATATTAGATATCCTAACGTTATTTTTCATATCATATGTAGATTGTTTACTATAAAAGTGAAACATACAGACAACTTTTTTTGTTGTCAGGGTACATACTATGCTAAATTAGGTAATACCACTTCTTATTATAATTCATAAGTAATTAAATGTTTCATGAGACATTTGTAAAAGGATACGTTTTTCAAATTAGGTTCGGTTATTATCATGTTTGATTTTTGTCTATTTCTGTCCTTAGTAAATGCCGGCTTGATTGCATGCGCTGAATTCAGGTCTTCCAGGCGGGGAGTGCTGTAATCTCTCCTTTCTATGTGTGCTTGACATTAAAAAAGGGATTAGCTTTACAGAAAGGGAAAACACAGCGTTACTGCGAATTTCGAGATTCTCAGCACCAGTCTTGTTTAACTTAGCATTGCTCTAGACAACGACTAAATTAAAATGGATTAAAATTACCATTTCAGTCATGGTATGCTTTTTTGGTTCAAAAGGCTGTAAATACTACTGTATTATTCCTATGCGATTTTATGTTTTTTCCGCTTCTGTTGTGGGGTACCAGTTCTAAAAGCTCACACAGGAGTCAGTTTGTGTGTCACGTCATGGAGTTACATTTATTAAGATAAATCTTTATTGGTTTAATGTGATCGTAAGAAACAGGGTTGACAAATTGAAGATATAAAACAAAAGATGTGCTACATTCCTCTTTTTTTTTAGCTTTTAAGCTATTTTTTCTTGAGGCCTCTTCTAAACAAACGCGTGGCATTTTACCAATATTATCTTACTATTTACAAGTACATAACTACTTTCTTAAATTAAGTACAAATGTGGCATGTTTGCTAAAATCTGTCATACCATTGTATTCTCATGATAGCTTATTCCTATTTGTGAATTTGTACCGAGCATCATTCATCATATAAAAAAAAAAGAAACTGCAGTCAGTTCCTTTTGCAGGATAAACCGGATCCTGCTGCCAGGAGAAGGACATGGTTCAAGGCTTTACTCTCAGACTGATCTCGACTATAAATTTCCAGTGAGGCTGTGTTGTCACAGGAACCCAGAGTGTAAAAATATAGCACGAAAATGGTGGAGTTTAAATACATTTTAAATATCAGATTAAAACAGAGGCCTCACTGATTCGTGTTATGACACATTGCCGAGCTGCGCATAAAGAGAAACCCTTTTTACTATTCATAAGAGCCTTTCGGATGTAACGATTTCCAGATGTCTGGTACTCATACTGCATTTTTTTGAAGAAAAAAAAAGAATTTTTTCCCTTTCAAATTGATAAAAGACGGCAGACGGTAAACAGAAAACTACTCATGTAAGAGTAACACACTTTTTGTGGTAAATTGCCCTTGAAGTGCACCATCGTTCCTCCTGATCAGCTGAAGACAACAAGTGAGATTGCACAGAAAGTGACTACTGACAGTAAATATATATATATATATATATATATATATATATATATATATATATATATATATATATATATATATATATATATATACATTTACAAGGAACTGTGTAGTTTGTAAATAGGAACATAAAAGCAAAGCAGGAAAAGTAACTTTTATAATCGACGCATTGCTGATTTCTGGTCATTATCAGCTGGCAACCAGCAATTTTGCTAGAAGCCAGGGAGCTTTAATAGCGAGACTTGAAAAGTTAAGAGGTGTTTATAACCACTGTATACATCAAACACGTCACTGCTGTTGTCTTTTTCAGACAGACCAAAGAAAAGCAGTATCTTTTATCAAGTGATTTATTTAGCTTCTGGATCAGGCTTCTGGATCAAAACCTGGTATTAGTTGTGTGTTTTTTTCCGTGTGTGTGTGTTTTTTGGGGGGGTTTTTCAGTAGGTTTGGATTTTTTCAACTCACAGCACACATTTGAGATTTTTGAATATATGTTTACTCATGTAAACAAAATTAGATTGATGTTTATTAACAGTTGATTAATAACTGCACAGACTGAACCAGCATGAATGAGTGAATGTATTTTCATCTATATTGTCACTTATAAGTTGACATATACTTATCACCTGTATGAATGTAAGTTCTCTTTGAGTATAAAAGAAACAACTTTCAATTCAGACATAGCTTAACTGAGCTTTTAATTCTTCTTTGTATATGTTGGATTTTGTAGATCTGGTTAAATCTGGTTGCTATTTATAAATGTTGCGTCCAACTTACTGTTATTTCAGTTTTTAATTTCACTACAAAACTGGGCGTTTTTTGTTTGTTTGTTCGTTTGGGACTTTTGTGAATTAATATTTGGTTTTCAACATTTTGTTTTACAATACGTTGTTATCTGGGATATTTTCAAATTCGTGATGGCGTGCGCGTTGTGCGATGCCATAAATAAACCATTCCCCTTTAAGGAACTCAAGGTGACACAGCAAACTGTGAACCTGTCCCACAGAACTGCTGCTGCCATGTGTTTTTAGACACACAGGGCTGACCTGTTCTGCTTTAGCAAATCTTTCAGTTACTCACCTGACTCGACTATCCAGCTGGAGCCTCTGCCACTGAGGCAAAGCAGAGCATGAACCAGACTGAGAGCAGAGGTAAAAATGAAAACACACCGAAAAAAGAACAACAAGGATGTTCCAAGTCCTACCCATGTGGTAAGTCATAGGTTTAAATGTAAAAACAAACAATTTCCTCCGGGATCATTAAAGTCTATCTTATCTTATCTTATCTTATCTTAAAAACAAAAAAGTAATGTTAGCAAGTCAGGGTGTTCAGTTGAATGGTTTTAACCCCTGTATACCTATTGGTATACGTCCAAATTTCATTGAAACGGCTTCAATGTGAAACATTAAAACGAATGCTTTTACTTTATTCAGTCGTTATTTTACATTTGTTTTATTCAGTAAAAGTCTTCCTAATATATATATTAGGAAATCTTTTAACTTAGCAAAACTTTTAACTTAGCTTTTAATATATAAATATAAAACCTTGAAATCCTGATGTTTGATCAGTTTTAAAGCACTTTTATCACTTTTCACAGTTGCTGGTTCTATTTTTAGCTGGTTTGCTCTCACATGTAAAGCCTCATTTTCATGAACAAGCCAAAACTACGCTTTACGGTTACAGATGCAAATACTACTGTAGCTGCACCGTGTGTGACTGTTGACCTTTGTTTTGTTCCAAAATCTTTCATATTTTCATTCTCCTATTTAACTCTTCCATTTTCTGACTGTAGCCACAAACATGCTGTTATTTAAAAAGTTTCATATGTTTTTGTATGTTAAAGACATTGATAGCTCAGATGGTTTGAAGCGACGATCTGTTAAAAGAACGTAAACGGTTAAATATGTCCTATCTGCTATTCAAAGACAGGCTAAAATCATAGTGGAAACTATCATCTACGAAACAAAAACGTAGGTTTGTGCAAAAAGCATGTGTATGAATCTTTAATCCATAGCCAAATTTGCATCAGGTGGTTATTTACTCTGCAGCTCAAGGCAGTTGTTGGTGTGTCCAGTTGCCCAGGGCAATATTAAAAACATGAAAGACACAACGGCCCTTGAAAACTAACCTAAACGAAAGGTATCTATCAATCAACCCCTACTTTCTGTAGAGAAACGGAAAATTCTTTACGTACTTTGCGATGGTTGTTTACACAGGATATAGAAGTTGGTGGTGGTCCACTCAAAGTTTTTTGTTTTTTGTTTTTTTTATGGGGGGGGGTTATAGAGGTGGGAATATCTAAAGTGAAAGTGTACATTAGCGTGTAAGTTTAAACTAAAGCATATGATCAAACTACAACTGCTAAGGCTGTGATGTTTACATGCAAGTCAACGGTTACCAAACCTGTGTTTTAGGGGAAAAAAGACAGTTGAAGTCATTTTTAAATGAATTTATTTAACCTAAATGTACATTTACTTATTTTATTTAATCGCTTAAACGTTACACTCCATTAGTTGAAAATACATTTGTTGGCAGATTTACTTTCTTTCATTACAATGGTGGCTAGGCACCATTTACCATGAATAAAACATTTTTAATTTATGATATATGTTTTATTGATAATGAGGACAAACATAGTGTTTATAGACATTGCGTGATTGAGGGGTGCAAAAATCTTTCCCTATGAACTCGTTAAAAGTTGTACATACGGCGCACACTGGGGCTGAATGCCTCTTGATTTGCATTCCAACGCCCTCCTGCCTTGGGGCAAACGTCGAAGCTGACTTCATGGCCTTCTGTCCTCATGTTCGCCTGATCGACAGATAGAGCGGCAGCTGCTTGAAAGTCGCAAAATAATGCAAGAAAAATTAGATAATTCAGTGAAGTTACTTGTGTGCCTCCTTTTTTTTAAACATGACCCAGCATGGACAGAGCATTTGCATCTCTCAAGGATAGCGGGGCAACATTTATATATATATATATATATATATATATATATATATATATATATATATATATATATATATATATATATATATATGTTTTGGAGGTATAGTCATAGGCCCCAGTGTATCAATCTGTACATTTCGCACCAACTGTAAAAATCTAATAATAGAATAGTCTCCATCTAACCCATAGAGGGCAGCAATGAAGCGTTTGCAGGTCAAACATTGCATATTTAAACAAGTTTACACAAGAATTTGGCAGTTTTCAGGGTAACTTAAAGGTAGCACTTAGAAAATGTATACAGTTTATCCGGAAAAGAAAAATTGGGGTTTAGTTACTCAGATTAGGGTAAATTCTAGATAAGAAAATAAGCATCACAACAGTCCGTAAAGTGATGTATAACACAGGATAACTATAAAAAACTATAAAATCAATACCGGTTTAAACCTTTCAAACAACATAGAATACCTTTCCGGCAGTTTGGACCTCAGAGTTGTTTTGAGAATTAAGATTTAAGGTTTAAGAAGTCCCTTTTGGTCCTGGTTCCCCTCAAACTTGCTTTAATCTTGAAGTTGTCTGGATTTAAACAAGATGGAGACATCAGTAGATGCTGCAGGTAAAATCATTTCAACAGAAACTCTCTTCAACAAGTCAGAACAACCTTTTTAAACGGAATAGACCAAAATTATACCCACGTGTCCAAGCAACCATGTAGTTGCTACCTTTTCATCTCTGATTTTAGATGCCCGAAAAAGCTAAACTCTTCAACGCATCCTTTAATCCTATGGATAAATTGGCTAGTTTGCTAAGATTGTTATCTCAGTCTCTGACATTTCCTGGTCTCTCTCAATTTCGTGACCAAGGACGTTCATGACTTAACATGAATATGTGTGAATTTTATCAGCCAACAAGCCTGTCAGTCAATCAGTCATGCAGGCCGTTCTGCCAGATTAATCTGCTGCCGGCCAGCCCTGTGGTATCCTGTTCAGGTTGCCATGGGAGATGGGAGATGCAGATGTTGCATTGGCTGAAGAAAGACAGAGAAAAGAAAAGCCAGGGGTGAAAAGGTTGACTGGAAAGATTGAGGACAAATTAGCATGATGAGACGAACAGATAACAGGGAACAGATAAGCAAAGGCAGAAGAAAAGATATTCAGGCAGTTTTTAGATTGACAGCTACACATGAATACAGACTTTATGCTCTGCTCACTTTGGGTAATATAGCTGAAAATTGAGTGCAGTCCAATACAAGTGAAACAAAACTGTTCTAAAAGATACGATTTTAATATAACTCACTGTGCCCATTTATTCATGTGTTAGAATGGCCTAAACCTAATCAAAAATCTGGGTTATAACTGGTGTTCACGATCACTCTCTGTCTCATCTGAGTTTTAGCCCCGATTGTTTTAACATTTCCTCGTCTCTTTCGCTCACCTTTTGAATAGGAATATATGTCGGCGATATTTTTGTGAGGACCGCCTCTTAAACAAAATGGTGTTGAATCAACATTAAGGATTTTTTTCTTCTGATTAAACAAAGCTTACATAAAATAGAAGTTGAAAACCTAAAGTGAAACACAGAGGGAAAACCTCCTAATGCAATAAAATACATGAAAACTTCAGGTTTCAATGCAAAAGATTCGTCTAATTTTGTTTTTTTTGTTTTTCATATGTTCCTGCCGTGTGCACAACGAGTAGAGAACACCACTGTCAATGTTTCTAAGAGGATTAAAATAGTTCTTTTTGTTTGTCGGAATCTTTCCATGTCTAGCCACGACACTGTGGGCACTCCTCAGGGGTCAATATTAACATTAAGATAAGAGCTCTGTTTGTTCTTGGGTGTTAGCACTAGGTGGTTGTAATTGGGCTTTATAAGAGTACCGCTTGTAAATCCTTCCGTGGGTGCAGAAACCCCAGTCGGCTATTCTAAATGAGTGGAGTTGCTACAGTTTGTTTTGACTTTATTAGGTACAACGGTAGGAAGCATCACCTCTTTCTTTATGCATTCTATCAGCAATTGTTCCTGTAACACCCAGCCTGTTTTTACTCAACCAGGAAGTTGGATCAGTCATTAGGGATCAACATCTACAACTATGCGTGTGTGCATGTGCAGATTCCTGCCCTGGCAGAATACGAGTGCAGGAGAATGTGAGCACGTGCAGACCATTATCACCCTCGCAGCTTTTTTTGCGTGTTGCAAGGTGGAAGCCCCTCCCTCCGCCCGGGCTTGCAGACATGCAGAAGCACTCAGGCACCCTGGAGTTAGTGTGTGTTTGTGTGTGTGCGTGTTTGTCCGTGGGGGTGTTGCCTTCCTAGGAAGTGGTTCCTTATCAGAATGTGTTCAGGGGTGTGAGAGTCTGCTGCCCTTCCCTGCCCTCCTGACACCGCCCAGTGGTGTTTACGCCTGCACAGAGGAAGCCCTTTAAAGACAGCTGCCCACCGTGTTGAAACACCTGAGTAAGGTGTAAATTAGGCACAGCCGAACGGCAATGACACGGCTAATGCACAAACCTGAAGTTCTGTTGGGTGTTGGGAATATATTAATTGCTCTTCTAATTGGAGTTCACCCAACATTTATAGTTGTTTTACAGGTTTTGTGACGTATTCATTTCTGTTTCAGTCCGCAGATTTCTTCGACATGCTGGAAAAGATGCAGGTAGGAAATCCTTCGTTCTTTTCCGAGTGTGAAGTTTACATAACTTTCCTGCTTGTTTCCGTTCCTCTCTCAGAGTGAGAGCAGAGAGGGACTCTGACTAACACTGACGAAGAATAATTCCACCGTTTCAGGATTGAATTGCTAAATATAGAACAATGATCCTACCAATCAATAGTTGGGTAATCAAATAAAATGACTTGATAAAGCAATTAAAGTTTAAAAAAAAGGATGTTCCCGAAAATACAGAATGGAAAGTAGAACTTTACCAACCCGCTTAATTGTGCGATGTTTACCAAACTATGATCTTTTTCTACAGTATAAAGGTAAATAAGAGAGGAGGATAGAAGCGGGTGACTGGGGATTAGGAGGCAGCTTCTCTCATATTGGCCAACGTTAGGATCTGAGCTTTGGATAAAAAACAAAATAATAACAAATAATACTGGACATAAACATAAAACTCAAATAGTAGTTAACAATGCTAAATTAATACTGTAAAAAACAATAAAGAAACAAATGTATGTAGCACTGTCTAATTAAATGAGTTGGAAAAGCTTTTTTTTTAATTTAATTTGACTTATTTATTTTTAGATTTAATGACAATCTCCACAAGATCTGTCCTCTATAGCTAAAGGGCAACTTTTCTTTCTTTCTGTCTGCAAAATCTACCAGATATACGGAGACTTTATCTTTTGTTCTCCATCAGCCTGTGGGGTTGAGAGTGTTTCTCACCTTGGATGGTGTGGATGCTTTGGGCAGAAAAGAAGCTCTGACAAGATCTAGACAGACTGTTTTCTTCTCCCTTTTAAGCAATGTATTGATTTTCTATTCTTTCCCAAATTTGCCTCCCTATCTCTTTGAATGCCTGTTGTGTCCTTTGCGGGACACTAGGGGATGGGTAGTTGGAGGACAATTGTGGGTATAAAAAAGGAATAAAGCGGAGGAAAAATGTTACAAAGCATCTCAAAAGAGAAACAATCCCCATCTAGAGGACAAGACAGAAGGTTTCTTTCTGGTATGTTTGTAGGTTGAGAGAGGTTAGATGTTTAAAATGTGAGCATAGATTCGAGTCTAATGTGATTAGAAAAGTCTATGTGAGCTATTAGGGAGGGGATATTATTATCTGAGGCACGGATGAAAGAAAAGTAAAGATGCAGTTCATAATGTTTCACATAAGAAATAGTTATATGAAAATTCACACCCTGTGGGATTTCTCGATGTAAAATGTGTTGCACATAAGCTTTTATTCATATTAATTGAACTGAAACATACTGTAGCGTTTATTCGTTTCAATATCCCCTGCTTCAGGAATTTTACTTCCAAATGTCCAAATGTCCCGAGGCGAGAGCAGCGTTTTATTTTTATGTTCAAGTGAACTAAACAGGCGCGCAGAAACAGGGCAGGGGTTCTTCATTTTATTTCAAGTTAACGTATCAGAATCAGAATCAAAACATGACGTCATATATCATAAATTAGAATCTTTTGCTAAAATACTTTGATGCTGTGGTGTTATTACCGAAGGTCCTCATAGCACTGAAATGTCCCTAAGAAATGCAGGGAGTTTGTGGTTTTACAACACTTCCCCAGTATTAGTCACGTTTACTAAAACCTGTATGTCAGCTCGTGAGCAGAGTTTGTTCTTTGTAATTCTTGCCTCTAACCACATAAACACTGTGTACTAAAATTAAGGCTAGTAGCTCTGGCAGTGTTTTTCTTTTTGTTTAATTTGTTTAATGATTTAAGCTTCTTTTCATGCAGTATGCATAGTAGTAGTAATAGTTGCATTTACCCTATTCCTAAAACCCACATGGTACCAACATTTGTAGCTGTACTTTATCTATAAATGTTGCTGTTATTTATATTTTTTCTTTGTGCCTTTAAACCTTTACATTATCTCTTTTCCCTTTTCTCATCCTTCTTATTTATTGATTTATATTTTTTTACAATCACTTTCTCATCAACACACACACTCAAGAAGACAGACTCACGAAACAAACTAAAGCATGAAAGCATTAACACATAGGTGTCCAGGGTGTCACATATGTAGAGATATTTATCTAGGTTTTATATTGCATGAAGTGCAATTTCTTTCACTAGCTAATTGCACATGCTAATTGTCGTAAATGTGTGCGGTGTGTACGGCTGTACAAGTGTTTGCTAAGGAGTGATCGAGTTGTGTGTTTATACTAAGAATGTCTGTATAAACGTATACAAGCTGGCCTAAAATAAGCAAACCGCACTTGCTGCTTAAACACAGGAAGCCATTGTTCTAAAACCGCTGCCACTTGTCTCTAATGTACTGCATTTTGCGAGTGACTGCGCACTGTTTAAAATTCACTTGTTATACTTGTGTTACTATTTATTATTACATTATTTCAGTGTACAATAGCAGCTTAAAGCCTGTGACTAGATTTAACGGTAGTTTCTTTTTTAGACTATGTATTAAAATATCAACACACTTCTGTCAAAGACTACCATTAT
>JAVLVB010000125.1:865554-880911 GCA_032876305.1 Orestias chungarensis | reverse complement strand
TGTGTGTGTGTGTGTGTGTGTGTGTGTGTGTGTGTGTGTGTGTGTGTGTGTGTGTGTGTGTGTGTGTGTGTGTGTGTGTGTGTGTGTGTGTGTGTGTGTGTGGATCAGCAAACATATGTCGCTCAGCTGTCATCTGGCGATGGGAGAAAGTTAGGTCAGCAAACAAAAAGCACTGTGCTCAGTCACCTTTTAAATGCAGAGAACGTTCCTCCTGACCTTTTGTGTTTTTCCACCCTCATGCTGCGACCGGACACTAATAAGGTCCCCAAACCTGAAGACACCAAAAGATGGAAGGTGTGGCTGACCGTACACTTGGTCCCGTCTTCTCTGTGGATCTCATTAGTTTATATCTTCTTATGCGGCCTCCATTTGTCCGTTTCTGCTTCCCATCTCTGCCTCATGGCGGCCCCCTGCTATGCTGTGCTTGTTCTTCTTTCATCTGTCTGAACTCCCCAGTCTGCATTTCTTCAGATTTTTCTCCCAGTTTTTTTTTCTTGTTTTTTTTGTTTTTCGAAACGTAGAATCAATAACCCCCATGATCCCAATGATTACAAGCTGAATGAACTCCAACTGTCAATTGATCCTCCATGGCCTGCCGGTGTCCTGGCTCCTGCTGCTGCAGAATATAAATGACCGTCTCTCTGCAGCCCTGCATTCTCAAAGGGGCTGGAGTTTAGAGGTCGTACGCCGGTACCAAAGGCTTGCCAAAAGCACAAAACAGCTCTTGACCTCAGGTGTTGTTGAATCAAAAATAGCCCTGGCATCATTAAGGGGTGGGTGGGGGTTGACACTCCCTCAATGATTTTTGCTAATCATTGTTTGTTTCAGCTTGCAGCATCATCGCCTGAAAGTCCATTTTTGTATTATGATCTCTATTAGTCCTTAGTGCCTGTTTGTGCCTGTGCTTGCAAACTTATCATCATCTCTAAAGCCTGTGAAAATCCCAAGCTAAATCACTTAATTATTTGTTTTTTAAATGTATATATCTTCTCTGTTACAGGATGACTATATACCCTACCCACGGATAGAAGATGTGAGTAATTTCTCAAACACACATTTACAACTTTCTGATATTCATCCTCTGGCCAGAGGTGGTTTGCAGCATGGAGGCAAATTTAAAACAAACAGTTTTGTGCTTTTCTAATCTCTGTTGTTTCCATCAGTGTTGTTATATGCACATTTTAGAGTATCACATTTGAAAAGGTTGATGGAAATGGCAAAGTTTTCATTTTTGGCCTTTCTGAAAAAGAGTTATTGCCCTAAAGGGGAAATGAAAACACATTGGCCAAATAGGTTTCGAGTTACCAAACGTATTCTACTACTTACTCCCAACATCAACGTCAAGTATAAATACATTGCATGTAGCCTGGTTGATTGAATCCAAAGGAGTAGATGGAAACAAGCCTAATTCTTTGTTCTAGGTCTCATTTTAAAAGTTTAAAGAATAATTAGGATGACAATTAGATGGAAACATGGCTAAGTTCTTGCTAAATAGTTTATTTTCTCTTAAAAAGAACATTTGCATTTGTGCTGAAAAATTAAATTAGACATGTGTTAAATCTATTTGCTGTTTAGGGGACATTTGAAGGTGATTGGATTATTCATGGGTCTTAAATTAAAAGCAGCTTAAGGAGGGATTCTCAAATTTTTATTTTATTTGTGCTACTTTGTGATTGGTCCATCCTTGAACTACAATTAAAAAACAACTACAATTGGATCTTGTCAAAATTGAGAAACTTAACGAGTTCTGAATAGATGTGCAAAGCATTTGCTTAATGTTACATTCTGTCTGTCTCTTCTCTTTTTGTGGACTTTCCCTGTGTTATTTTTTAAGATCCTAGAAAAAGGTGGTCCATATCCCCAGGTGATTCTGCCCCAGTTTGGGGGTTACTGGATCGAAGATGCTGAGGCACCAGCTGGAACCCCTTCCTCCTCGGAGTCCAGTTTCTGTGAAGAGGAGGAGGGCGATGAGGGCATGAGCCCCGGCGGGGTGCATAGCTATCGCCTGGAGTGCAACAGCACAGCTCGAGCCTACCGCAAACACTTCCTTGGCAAGGTTGGTACTTTTATGCATAAATGTCAGTATAGTGCTCTTTGTTTGGTAGACCAAATCCTCTCTTGTCTTAAATGTCTGCTTTCTTTGGTGCTTGCAGGAGCACATGAACTACTACTGCACGGGGAGCAGCATAGGCAACCTCATCATGTCCCTGAAACACGAGGAGCCTCAGGGCCAAGAGTTTCTGCGCATCATGCTCAGGTACTAGAGGGGAAAGGATCTGTTATGAATTTTGCATTCATTGGACAGGTTTAAGGATGACTGTAAGCTTCCTAATGGCTCTACCTTCCCTTTGTCTAAATCTGTTTTTATCCAGTTCACTAAACCATCACGGGTAACAATAATGTAAATTTTAATGATATACTTTTTTTTTTTTTTTTTATCTTCAGAACCAGAAACGCCCTCTGGCCTGATTTAATAGCTTCCCACACAAGTCTTGAAATTTGAGCTTAATTTAGAACTTTTTTGTGAAGGTCCGAACTTTTGATGTTCGCTTTAGCAGACATTGTAATTTATCTTTTTACCTATAAGCAATAGTTTTTTTCTTGTGAAATAGGAATGCAGTGCAATCTTCAAAGTTTCGGGACTACATTAGTCTTTAGTAAAACCAACCCAAAAGGATTTAAAGCAACACTAAGTAACTTTTCAACCCTTATGAAGTATTTTCATAACTTTTGTGATTATACGTCGACTATCAGCTCATTTAATGACACCTCTGTCATGGTCCGAGGGGGTACATGTCGCATGTACTGGCACTCAGAAACTTTGAGGAAGGTGGCAGGAACCCTGCTACACTACACAACTACAAATGTGCTGACTGCTTTCTTATTTTCAGCATCATCAAATTACATTGTTTCACCACAATTAGCTCATCGCTAGTGATGAGGTGTCATGAAGCGTTTCGACACATAGCAAAACTGTTGATACTGTGTCGATACTGTGTCACTGAATACTGACATCTGCTGGACAGTAAATATCCCTACAAGCAACGTAGATAGACTCATTTGATGAACCAGTGTATACAATAACATTTAAGTCATTGTATGTTATTGTATATTATATATTGTATTATTTCATATTTTAAGTTAAATTGAAAATATTTGATATTCTTAAATACAGTAAATAAATAATGTAAACATGAACCATAAAGTGAAAATTTAAGTGAAAGTGTTTGAAATAAGGACTTGTGGACTGGGGTTTTTCTTCACTAATTTGTATTCAAAAAATAAGTTTTTCCAACGTTTTGAAATTTAGTCTGTTACACTTTTTAGACTATGAGTCAATTTCAGCTAAATTATCAAGTAGAAACTGAAAAGAACCGGATGAAAGAACGAAATGAAAACAATTCCCTTATTTTCCGATGTAAGATCAAAATGGTCCCACAACGCGGAAATCTTTCGTTTGCCTTGAAGCTTCTCCATAGTTGACGCTGTTCTGAAAAGGATCAAGAATTCTTTTCACAATTGCATCCCGTTGACAGATTCAATTCCTTATAAACACAGTCTGGCGCCTCAGTGTTATTTCGAAACAGTTGCTGTATCGGTCACGTGACTTGCTGGAATCAATACGCGCACCGACACGGGTTATGCTCTATGAGCTTGATACATGCGCTATTCCTCCTTCACACAGCCACCGGAAACAGAAATGTACTTCAATCCAAATATAGTCCAGGAATTTACGCTGCCTTGCGGTGGTCCTCATGGGAAATGCAGCCTTCCTTCAGGCAAAACACTACCGCTTTTTCCCCACAGTGGGCCGCCAACATGTCTCCAACAAGAAACATTAAGGCACTTTTGCATGACACAACAATTTTTGGTGTACAGCCTCTCTGCCAATGTTTATTGATTCATTATACTTGAAGCAGAGAGGATGCACTGATGTTGTGTGGAGGACGAGTCAGTGTTACTCAGCGCTGCAGTTAAACATCATTTCAACAGTTTAAAACACTGACAAAATCATCAGTAAGTTGTCATTGTCATTTGAATTCATTTCTTATCATTTATTTGCTTGGTAAACAAGTAGGTCAACGATCCCATTGATACCCTGAAGAGTTAGTAGACCACAGATGACTTTTCAGTGATACGTTGCGTTTCCTGTAATATGCCTGACGTAAAACTTTATTGTTTTTTTACCAGCCTGAATGAACAACTAACCAACCGTTTCCTTACCAGAAGTAAATCTATTTCTCTTTTGATTTCATATCTATCACCTCGTTGATACCTAAAACAGCCAACTTTACTTCTTCGCCGCTCATTAACAACTTCCACACTGAAAACTGTTCCTGCCTTCTTGTGCAATGGTTAGATTAGTCGAAGCAGAAAACATTTCATAGATTCCTGTCACTCGCCAATTTCCTAAACCAATTCCTTAAATTATTCCACGCAAGGGTCAATGTTTTGAATTGTATATACCCCGCACGTCCTGTGTGAAAAGCAAATGAAAGCAGGATGTAAAAAACAAAACAAAACGGATAAACAAAAACTGTCGGGCAGCCTACTATTGAACAAAATATATTTCTTGCCTTATTAGATGAATTCTGCTTCTCCAAGTCACCATCAAACTTCTGCAGATCAGTTAAGGAACACATTGAACCAGACAAAGGAAATACAACAGCGTTATTGATGGCTGGTTGATGATGGTTTTGTGATGCTGAGCTTTTTTTGCCTCTAACTAAAGTGTGTCATTTTAATGATAATAACATTTACTGTACATCAGTCATCCACTCAGCTTGTTGAGATTAAACCAATATTCCAAACTTCAGAAAAATGTTTTTATCCATCTGAATGTTGCCCAGCCTTCTAATTGAACGTGCGATTTCTTGCTTCTTTTTTTTTTTTCTTCTAGATCTCGAACCAAAACAGTTCATGACAGAATCTCTTTAGCTGGCATCAGTCAGCTGCCCAGTGTGCCTCAGATGGCAAAGGTAAACAAAGTTTTCCTAATTTAAACATTATATTTACACGAAAACACAATATTCTTAATGCAAATTCTGTATTACTAATGCATGGTCGTAAATGCCTTATCTTTTTATTGTTCATCATTTGCAGAGATTTTATCCTTGTCCGTCAGGAACTTTCTTCATAAAAACACGGAAGTGCATGATAACATAGACCATTTAACAATAGGATCAATATAACAGACTGAATATTAACAAATCAAAAAAGTTGATAAAAAAAAGCCATTATGATTTTTTTTCTTTATGAAAAATTGCAACATTTGATTTGATCATCTTAATAAAGGGTCATACACCATAACCTAATATCACATCTTACAAAAACCCAAACACACATTCATCAGACAATCACAGAATTAAATGCCGTAACAAAAATGTACTACAGAGGATCCTAAATTCTCTGCCTTCTTTTCCAAAAATGTTGAATAAATGTTGCAAACACAAACATATCTTCATTAAAACCAAATTCACTACATAGAACTGAAACAAATGAGTGTTTAGTTTTTTGTTTTTTTGTTTTTTCGCAGCATGTTTAGGAACAATTTTTTCTGGAAACACAGTGACAGTCAACCACACTTATTTCACAAAACACATAAATGTTTTGTCTTCTTGAACTCTTTTGAATTTGCCCACATCGACTGGCAAAGGGAGATTACCAGTTCTTAACTGAGCACAAAGGGATCTTTGTGTAGTTTAACAATTGTATATTTACCAATTATCTTTGAAAGACATCCTTGATCTGAATGTGAGTTCTGGGGATTTCGTACAAATTTCCTGCCACCACTTATCTTTTCACATATTGAACATACAGTATTTAACTTAAATGGGAGCATCCTAAAAAAAAAAAACCCCTGCAGCAAAATGTAGAAACATGCAGATCATAGAATCAATCAACTTAGAAGGAAACAGCGACATTAAATTGCATGATATATAAATGTAATCATAAAAACAGACAATGATGTGCAATCTATTTCTTTAATCCAATCAATCAATCAGCTTATCAGTAATGCCGACAAATATTAAGCGTCAACATTTTTTACATCAACCAAAATCCAGACTGAACTAACAGCTCAGTCAGAGTTGAAAGTTCTGAATCTGCAATGAGAACGTTAATTAAAGAAAAGTTTGCAAATCTCTAAAAAATCTGATACTAGATTCCACACAGGTGGCTTCAGTTCATCATGACGACGTCTGTCTCTGTTTGTTTCAGCTCCTGTGCGACGAAGCAACGGGACTGAGGTTCAACCCAGTTCTCTACCCTCGGGTGAGTTCATCCACCGCCCCTGCTTTGTGTGCTCTTCCTGACTGCAGCTTTCACATTCCTTAAATCCTTGTCCCACTTTGAAATTCTTACTAATAACTTCCTGACATGTCCACATGGTTTTTTTTTTTGTGTGAATATTAACTTTCTAAATAACCTTTCGGTTTTCTCTGACCCCTTATCATGAAATTATCATGCTCTCCTACACATTTCACCATGTGATAAATATCCTTCCTTTCCAGTGTCTTTCGTGTTCAGTAGGCTAATTAGACAAGTAACAACTGAGCGTAGACATTTCTAAGATTGATACGATGGGTCTGCTGTTCCTACTGTGATGGAGCGTGCTTTCAATCTGAGCCTTAGGGAAGGAAAATAGGCCATCTGTGTCTCCGTATGCAACAGATAGTGTTAGGACCACCCCCGCCACTTGGGGGGCCACTAAAATCTGTCACATATTGGCTCTTATGTAATATGGACCCGATAAAGCTGCCTTGGAGGCACATTGGAGGGGAGGAAAATATGAGTTCCTAGTGAGTGCACAAGCTGAGGCTAAAATCATGCTTTTAATGCTCGTACAGGCGTCCCAGCTGATAGTGGCTTATGATGAGCACGAGGTGAACAACACGTTTAAATTCGGGGTCATCTACCAGAAGTTTGGACAGGTGGGCTTCTTTGCTTTAAAGGCTGTTTTATGACTCAAACACCCGTCAAAACATTCATCTCCGTTTACCTTTTTTTTTTGGGCCCTGCTCGGTGTGTTATTCCAACCAGACCTCCGAGGAAGAGTTGTTTGGGAACAACGAGGAGACGCCAGCTTTCAAGGAGTTCCTCGACATCTTGGGAGACAACATTGGGCTTCAGGATTTTAAAGGGTAAAAGCTTCAATTCAACTGTCTAATTCTACAGGAGGAGAAGAAGAAAACGACATTAAAAAAAAAGGTCACATGAGTGCTTTTTACCGGAAGTTAATGGAAGGGTTTAATTACTGTAAGCCTTTCCTGCTGTTTCAGACTCAGCATGCAAACACTCAAAATGCTTTAGTGAAACATATCTGAAGAGGAAATTGTCACATGCAATCAGAGCTTTGGATCGCTTTTTTAAATGATTTGTTTCTTGGCTTTGGTGGACTCAAACATTCTTTCATTTGAAATCTACAAGGTTAAAGAGACATGTTAAATAAAAGGTCACTTTCGAAAGCTTGTTGAGTGGAAGTGGAGTTCTTTAGAACAGTTATAGGCAGTTAATACCTTACAGCATCAGTGCTAAATGCTCTTATACAACATTAATCTACATTACCTGGTGCTAGGGGCAGATTATTTTCTTAACTTTAGCAGTTTTTATAGCAGTTTATGCAAATTATATTTTAGGAAGCTCCAACCTAGTTGGGGTTTTTTTTCTCAATGGTAGCTTATTTGAAAGGCGTTTAAAATGAATTGCAGTGATTCCCGTAGTCCTAAAGCCTCTGCCCTCGGCTCAATTCTTGGCCTTGGACCGTTTATATCCTGTCTTTCGTCCGTGCAGCTTCCGTATCAATCAAATCAAATTGGAGAGGTGTTTGTTACCTTGGTCTGATTGGATATGCTTTAAGCGCCACGTCTACCCTCCATTTTCAGGGTAAATCACATCTGAATTTGGCCATATTTAAAATGTTCATAAACACAATCATTGTGACCTATGCGAAAAGCAGAGACCTCAACATTTGTCCGAGCTCCTCATGGGCTTCCTTCGGCAAACCAATCTGTAATAATTAACTGCTTCAGTTCCAATACTAGAGCCGTACTTTAAAAATCCTGAGTGATCCCTTCAGGAACAAAATTAACAAAGTATTGACGCTGTATGTTGGATACAATGCATCTGCTTTGATGATGTTCCAGGTTCCGCGGCGGGCTCGATGTGTCCCATGGACAGACCGGATCGGAATCCGTCTACACGATCTTCAGACACAGAGAGTTTATGTTCCATGTGTCAACTAAGCTTCCCTTCACCGAGGGTGACGTGCAGCAGGTACGCGCTGGAATGCCGGCTTCAATTCTGGCTTCAATTCTGGCTATTTAGTGGCTTGAACAGCAAAATACAAATGCTTTGATCCGATGGTAAAGTATTCAGACCTGGCTACGGAGACTCAAACTTTTTCATGTTTCCTTAGTCAAAGGGTACAACAAATAGTGACTTTCCACTAACCTCTCTTCCTTAGCTCCAAAGGAAGAGACACATTGGAAATGACATTGTGGCCGCGGTGTTCCAGGAAGAGTCCACACCGTTTGTCCCAGACATGGTCGCCTCCAACTTCCTGCACGCTTACGTTCTGGTGCAGGTGGAGAACCCCTGTACCGATCATACCACCTACAAGGTACAATGCGAAACCTCCGAGTTCAAATGAGTAGTTTTCTTGTATTGTTTAGCTTCATTGGCTTGCACACAGCTGTGAGAGTACTACATTTTTGGGAACAGGAGTTCATTGTCAGTGTAATGAGTGTGTTTTCTCTGGATCTTCCACTAACTGTAGCCTAATGAGGTGATTTCTATCTGACATCTTATGTAGAAGATGCAGCAAAAAGCTGCATGTCGCCGTTCAGTTTCCGCTGTAAATGAAAAAAATAAACACAGAGCATCACTAGTGTCTTCTTGAAGTCCAAAGTGACCACAGCAGAGAGATGGTTAAGTCACCTTACAAGCCTGTTAGTCAAACATAAGGCGAAGCACACCAAAGCGCTCATTACCTACACGCCCATCACATTGTGAGGTTAACTTTACTGTGAACCCAATGACTTTCCAGACATCTTGTGGTTTGTTCAAATCCAACATTTATTCCATCTTTTATAGTATTTTTAAGAAACAAGGGTTTTCTTTTTTTTTCTAATTATTATAAATGCTATCTTTTAATTTACCAAATTAGGCCTGTAGAGTGGTTAGGGCATAATTAGCTTTTCCCCCAGGGTTGTAAATTACATTTTTGTCATCGTTCTTCTTATCAATCCATTATGCTTTGCCCTGCATGTCTGTGTCACCAGGTCTCTGTCACAGCAAGAGAAGATGTTCCTCCTTTTGGGCCCCCACTCCCAAACCCGGCTGTCTTCAAGAAAGTGAGGGATTTCCATTTGTAGATATTTATATTTTCACCAGACACTTGGTCTATCAAATAACAACCAAAAATGTTATGCTATCATGTCATTTAAGGAATTATTACACCTCATTACTTATGTCCAATTGACAAAGTATGCATAACTGAGCATATTGCAGTGTCCAGCATAAACAAGCATATTTCTATAAGTGCAGTGTAATGACAGGTTTAAATTTAGCATTAATTTTAGCCCAAATGCCACATTTGAGCTTTTTTGTGACCATACAAGTAATTACGACGATGTAGGTGGTTCTTAAAGTAGATTTAAAAAATCCCACAGGGGATTTATGAAGATCGAAATGATCTGAGGGAGAGTTATTTAGCAGGAATTATATCCGATGAAAACCTAAACGTGGCTTTGATTAGGTGAGAGTTTGCGTCTTTTAGGGTATCTGACATATAAGTGAATACGATAAAATTTTATAGAGCTTGATTTAGTTTTAATTTTACAGTTTAATAAAAAACTACATTCACTGAGTCAAGGTGGAGCCTAGCTGAGCCCCAAAAGCAAAAGACTTGATCTTTAGGCTCGTCTCCTTGAGCGATGCGACCTGCCTCAAGACAGCACATTTTTGTATCAACCAATAGTTGTTTTTGTTTTTTGTTTTTGCATGTTGATCCTTTCTTGTATTTTATTAATATGTCATGTCTCATATATTGGGATTTCATTTACTGTTTGGTAACGTACAACATTTACTGTTGTTCAAGCTGTGCAAAGACTTTTACAGCCGGTCAAATGATTATTGTTATGTTGTTTCGTACACAAACCGTAATTTTCGACAGTTATATGTTTTGTACCCTTGTGTAAAAAAATGTAAGCATCTTTTTTTCCTTCCTTCATCCTCAAGATTGATCTTGTGGTTGTTTTTCTTCCGCGTCTTTCCAACCAGGGTCCTGAATTCCGAGAGTTCCTGCTGACGAAGCTGATCAATGCTGAGAACGCCTGCTACAAATCCGACAAATTTGCCAAACTGGAGGTGGTGCACCCCCCTCAAAACGTCAAAGACTGCGGACTAGCGCCTTTGATTGCTCTTCAGCTAAACTTGCCCCCTTTTCATTGCAGGGACGCACAAGAGCCGCCCTGCTGGACAACCTGCACGACGAGCTGCACAGACAGAGCCAGGCCGTGCTGGGGTTCGGGCAGCTGGGGGAGGAGGATAAGCTGGAGAACGGCGGACATGGGGGCCTTCTGGAATCGTTCAAGGTGAACAGGAAACCCAGACAAAAATCACATGGAGCGACCTTTTTTTCTTTTCTTTTTTACAGCTCTGTGACATTTATTTGATCCCCGTTATTACATCGCCAGGTCAGATAAATGTCACAGGTCTGCAAGAGGGCTTAAGGTGCGAAACTATTATCATCACAACGGATGCTTCCTTTCACAGTGCTCAAAGACTTCAACCCCAGACAGAGAATATGCAGTACATTGCTGTGTCTAAAACTGAGTGTGAATTTGACACTCTGAAGTGTTTGTGCCTGCTGTGTTCTTTGTCTTTTCCTCTCGCTGCCCCCTTTTTGCCTCCCCTTTCTTTTGTTGTAATGTATGGATTAGCGGGTTTTAATGGGACTGGTTGGATGGGAGGACGACTAGATGTGAGAAACATTGAAGATGATTTGGCTGTCTGACTTTTTTGTTTGTTTGCAGGGATCGTGGCTGGCTGTTTTGCAGTATGTGCAGACGGTCCCAGGGGGGGCTGTTCTCATTGCTTTTCTTGCACTGGCCGTTTATCACCTTTCTGTATTACTGTAAAATAATAATGATACAACAACAATAAAAAAAAAAGAGTTTGTCATTTTGAGGTGTTGTTTGTGTTCATGCTTTCTATAAATATCACAGGTTCAGAAGAAGAATAGATTAGAAAAAATATGTATTTCAAATATTCACATTTCTGTTAATTATAAGATTAGGTTTGAATTGAAAAATAATGAATAAAATCAGCTATGTGACAAGATTGAAGCCCATATTTCTAACGCTACTCGTGACACCATCCATTGAGAATGCGGTCCACTGCTGACTATAATTTGTGATTACATATGGGATTGTTTCAAGATAGAACATGTGAGTTAAGCCCTTTATGTGCTTCCACCTCTTTCTCTAGCAACAATCACTTGTCTACCAATCTGCCTTAGTTGGTTTGTTTTTGCTCTTCGACTCCCTCTCTCTGATTCACTCAGCTTCCTTTTTTCACCCCCCTATACCAGAGGGCCATGCGTGTAAGGAGCCACTCCATGGAGACCGTGGTGACTTCACATCGTCACAGGAGCCCCGGTGTGGCGGGTGAGGTCCCTGCCAGCCTCAGTGGAGGGGGGCTTCCTCAGAGCACCAGTGAATCCACAAAGAGCACCTTCACTGTAAGCCCAGTAAAAAAAGGAATAGTGAGAGGGAAGAAGAAACTAGTCCCTAAGCCTTACTATGTGTTAAACAGAGATTTCTTTGTTACCTTTCGTGCGAAAACCTGCAGAGCCTTGATTATGTGTCAGTTTCCATGTGAGGATTCAATAGATGTTACTTTTGTTGTTGCATCAGACCCAGTCAAGTTTCATTAAACCGGATCATCACAGGCTTCTTCCATTTGATTTCGAGGGGTTGCTTAAGCCTTGTGTAAACCAAAAGACTTTCTCTGTCGTCCGTGATCTTCAGCCTCCCGTTCTCTCCGCTAAGTCTCCCCTGAAGAGTCCAGTGAAGCGGCGCTCAGGCCTTTTCCCACGCCTCCACTCCAGCACAGATACCCCGTCAGAGAAACACACACGCAGGTCTGTTCCTAACGTTTTTAACGCCTCTGCGTCTTCATGGTGTTTCATGTGATTTTTATTTTTGTTATTTTTTACCAATTAAAAATTTGGAAAGTATGGCGTGCATTTCTGGAGGATCCAATTTTTAGGTCTTCTCGCAAATTGTTATTGAGATTAGTTTTGGACAATCCAGGACAAAATCAATAAAAAACTAACGATTAACCACTGAGAACAACGAAGAGCGACAGAATGACCAAGTGGAGGACTATGAAACTGAAAAACTACACTAATAAGAGAAGGGTGTGGCTCCTTCACTGTGGAATAGCAACCGCATGGACTAATTATTACAAATAAGAAAGAAAAAAAAACTACATTTTGTATTTGTAATGTGACAAAATACAGAAAGGTTCAAGCAATGTAAACATGTTTTATCTTCAGCGACCATAAATCAGCGGACGTCTGCCCGCATTCCCAGGAAGTGAGATCAGAGACGTCGTCCAATCCCAGCTCACCTGAGATCTGCCCCAACAAAGAAAGGTCGACCAGAAGCTGAAGCTTAATAGATATATAGATGGTATTATATGATTGGGTCCTGCAATTATATAATTTTAACCACGCAATCGTTCCTCTCTCTTCCTCCCATCAACAGGTCATTCATAAAGCACAAGGAGTGCAGCGGCGGCGGCAGCTGCAGGCCAAACATCTCTCGCTCTTCGTCTAGCACCAGCAGCTTCAGCAGCACCACGGGGGAAACAGAAGCTCTGGAGGAGCTTGAGACGGTGGGTAGAACGTTTGGTCCAAGCCAGGCTTGCTGTGGGAAAAAAAAAGCTGGGAATGAATTTGAAGAAATCATAAAGCAGGAGGTTAAATGGGGTGAGGAAGCTTATATGGTCCAAATAGTTCAAATAGCTCACAAGTGGAAAAGAGTGGGAATTATATGCCAGCATATAATTATAGTTAATGCACATGTGGTGGAGACGTCACCATTTGGTGCAGCAGTTTTACTTGAGATTGCAGCTGTAATGCTGTAGTTATCTCTGGTGGCTGCAAATCCAGGCTTTTAAATGCACCAGATCAGTTACTTGTCTGCTGAGACGTTTTTTATTATATCATTCATGGATATGCAGACACCTATTTACTTTCTACAGCGGCAGTGATGACACTTTCTTTAGCCAGAATGACGTTTCACTTGACCTGTGTTTGCCATAGTTGGAACATCATAGCACCAAACATTCAGTGCTTAAAATGTAAAAAAAATAAAATATATATGTATATATATATATATACATGTGTGTGTGTAAAAGAAATAAATAAATAATCCAGTTTCGCCATTGCAAATGACCTTAATGTTAGTTTGGGTTTTTCAGGTGTTTTTGAAGCTACATATTTTAACTCTGAGGAAACAGATGTAAAAGAGATAACACAGCTGCAGTTGATTTATTAATTCATTAACTGGCTGTTACTAGCAATTAACACTCATCTGCTGCCTTCATGGTGGCCAAAGTCAAACCAAGGAATAATAAACATTTTAGGATTCATCGCAATCTAAAAAGCTTTATTTTATTATTTTATCATGAACTCTGTAGGGAGTCACTTATCCATGTAAACCGTCACTTTAGCACAGCTCTCAGCAATGCTTGCTGCTAATAAATTTTGCAACCGTCCTGCAGGAAGTCGGCCTCAGGAGGGGCAATTATTAGTATTGTGAAATACCATTGTTTTTTTTTTGTTTGTTTGTTTTTTTTGCTAAAATTGTAAAATATTATTGCTTTTTCCCTAAAGGCCAGCCATCCATTGCTTACGTCCACCTCTGCCTTCAGTCCCGCCCTCAGCATTGACAGCCAGGGATCGGGTGCGCCTGTCATCATGTGCCGAAGTCCAACAGGTGCAATGCATATTAGATCTCACAGCCAGTATATATATTTTTTGTTGTTTATTTGTTTCTCTAATCCCACCTCCTTGCCTTGTATCGTGCAGATGGAAAAGGTAAAACATCGCCCAGGTCAAACTTGAAGTTCCGCTTCGACAAGATGAGCCACTCATCCACAGCAGTGAGTCTTAAACTGCTACCCTTAACGATTTGTGTTTATTAATAGGTGTTTACAGAAAGTAAACGCAAATCAAAATTAAGAAAATATATGTAAAAATAAATTGCAGCCTTGTAGACTCTGTAAAGGGACTTTCTCTCCTATCTCTCTTACAGTCTGAGTAGATCCCTGGAAGGTGAAAAAAAGCAGACTTTCTCAATGAAGAAGCAGCGTGGGACTGAGGAAGCTGAACAAATCCCAAACAATCGCCAGAATTAAAAAGGAAAAAACACCATTTGTACAGCCCTTTCTTATAACCATAAGCAAAAGGCTAATCGGACTAGAGCTGCGCCCGATGACCCCGCACACTATAAAACCTACTGATATGACTGTGACTGTGAAAAAAAAAAAGAAAAAAAAAAAGCAGCTCACTGCAAAGCGTTCGCCGTCACGGAGGAAACTTTTAGCCGCTTGAATCTAGCCGCAGTGTAACTTTTTATTATTCCTACGACTTGAAGGTCATTGCTGCAAAACTGTGAGCGTAGGTCCGGGCTGTAGACGGCGTCTCAGCTCCTTTCTTAGACGTCGTCTTTCATTCAAATGTACGAGTTCATGGCCGAACTGTTAGTCCTCGTCCTTTACCCTTCAATGGTACGTCTGCCAGCAGTTCCTCTTTTGCTTTGACAAAAAAAAAAAATGATTTAAAAAATAAAAATGAAACAGCAGGTAGAGAGTAACCCTCACTCACAAAAACCTTACGTATATTCCACCTACAGTAGAAAAGCCTTGAAGAGGGGTGGGCAACACTCAAATTGTGGGGCCTGAACATCTGCTTTATGAATATTTTTGCCTTTTTAGGAAACAGCTATGACATTTGGGGACGCTTTTGTAGCCTTGTTACGTGTTGCATTGTGTCCACGGCACTATAAAGATGTCTCCTAGCGGAGCAATCTTCTGCCTGTAGGGGTGACCTCCTCCTCCTCCTCCGCCCCCGCCGCCCACCTAAAGCACTGGTTAAGCAGCGGAGTGGAGACACTGCCAGCTTCTTTTAGCCAAAGCCGCGCCTTACAATCTCTCCAAAGCCCTTTCTTTGTGTTCTTTTGCTCTCACCGTGTGAGAGGATGAGAGGTTACTGGATCTGGTTACAGCACAGCTTGTGGGAGGCCAAAGTAAACCCACATTTGCTTGGGGGGGGGGGGGGGGGGG
>JAVLVB010000125.1:849300-862633 GCA_032876305.1 Orestias chungarensis | reverse complement strand
CCCCCTTGTTGTTAAGGGTTAAAAGACTTAAATTATGGTAGAAATGCAAGAATTAAATTTAAAGAACCCCTTTACTGTCAAACATGGCAAAAAATGTTTAATAGGCTTGAATGCTTAGAAGCCTTGAACTGAAATTAGTTAAGAGTTATTTAATTAGGCAAATCCCAAATAAGTTTCAGTATTTATTTTAGAAAGAGTAAGAACTGCCAAGCATTACTTCAGAAAATCACATATTTGCTTTCTTTGGAGCTTCAACAGCATACAAAATGCAGCCTAGTATGTAAAAACACAGCAAACATGATTTAGATGAGCGCAAAAATGTTCTTACCTCCCTGAAAGATAAGGAGCCAGCTGATCGCGGCCAAGATAAAACCATGCATGTCTGGTTAAAAACTATGCCCTTGTCCGGTCGGAGCAAGATCACATTTCCCTTTTAAAGATTAGGTCTCCATGTCATGGGAACAAGCTAACAGTCCTGCATTCATTTAGGCAAACTGACCATGTTTGCTCACTGTTTTTTAGCTTTTCCCTTTTGCTTAACTGCCTACAATCATTGTCAGCTTTCAGTTTTCCTGCTGCTTTTTTTTTTCTCCACCTTTCTTTTGATTGAAGGAGGAGTCAGAGGAAGGAAGTGACCCCCTGACCGGCCCGGCCTCTTCATACTTGCCTATAACACGAACACACACTTCAGTAGGTTCGTTTACGGGAAAGCACTGGCCTCAAACAGCATGGACACCCACTTGGAAAACAGGAAACGGGGCCAATTTTGAGGAAGTATACATGTAAAGTTGAAATTGCAATTAATAGACCAACACAAAGCATTGGATACGTATGAAGCATCTTCAGATAAAGTAATAACTTTGTAACAATTTCTTTTAATAGGATAATTCAGAACAACATGAAACATTCAGTCTTCCTCTGATACAAACGAAACAAAATGCAGCAATTCCAAATGACTTTGAAAGTCACCTAATTAAATTATTAAAATTAATCCAAATAATTAACATATTTATTACTAAAATGAATCTGTTATTTCATTTCAGTGAAACCCAGATGTTGTATGCAGGCCTCTAATTACATTAGTGAAAAAAGGAAACAGCATCATGTAGAGCAAGAAAGACAGCAGACGGGAAAACATTTACACAGAAGTTCAAGGCGGGTAAGAGTTTTTAAAAGACCAAAAAAAAATCCACCCTCCAGGCGTTTATTCACTGCAGTTTTGAAACCATATTTAAGGTATTTAGAGTGAAGGAATAGAGACCCGTATATACAATCTAAACTGACATATTTTAAATCAGTAAATATCCTAAATAATGTATGTTTTTTATTATGAAACTAGCACCTTAGTTGTGTTATTCTCAGTTATGTTTGGGTTTTTTTCTCATTTTGATAACTAATAAATTTCAGTTCTACCTTATGCTAGCTGTGCTAGTAACCTCATAAGGCAATTGCATAAGTTAGACCTAAATGTTTAATAACCTTTAAACTGTTGTAGGTGATGGATTTGAGCAGAGAGGATCGTCTGTAGAGGCCTGTGTTGCAGTTACTTCAAAAGTCTCTGACTAAAGACACTGCTATTGTCTAACAAGTTCATAGTGTCTGGATTTTCTAAGCATCACATGAGTGAGTGAGCTGCTTCCACTTTATACTTTATAGTATCATATTTTCAAAGAAAAATGATTTCTGTTCCTCTTAAAAACTATTTTTTTTTTTTCATATTTTTGCTGGGGAACTAGTAATTGTTGCTTATGCAAATGTTAAAACATCAATTACTAATGATTCATCAGAACTAGGAAATATAGAACCTTTTCATTTAGACCTTTTAATGCAATTTTGTGCCAAACTTATTTCATGCTCTCATTTTCCTCCCCTTCACAGCAGGAGAGAGTAATCAAGTCAGGAAGCGAAAAATCTATTGTTGTTGTTTATTGTTGTTGTTTTTTTGTATGTAAACCAGAAGTGGAAACATGAACCACAACGAAAGGTCAAGCTGACACAAACTAGATATTCCCAATTAGTTTACTGTACAATGGCCTAATTAATATCTCTTTATTAGCTATTGTTAAAAAAGGTGAAGGAGATAAAAGAACACATAAGCCAAAAACAATGCATGACTGTTTCAATAATAAAATAATATCCAAAATAAATGGGATATTGCACTAGATACTAAAGTTCTCTAACTCCGCCCAAACGCCACGTCAAACATCGAGCCCGGGGCATGAAATCGAGCAGACCCGGTGAACACTCCGCCTCGCTGTCGGTGAATGAGGTAAACAAAGAGCCGGGGCGACTCTTTGGGACTACTGTCGGCGCTCCTCCAGCTCCCGGGAAACATGGACGCCGGTAGGTCCAGCCCCTCCGGCTTCGGTCGTACCGGTGTTTGGTTTTTTTTTTTGGTGTTTTTTTTGACTCTCCGCTTTTCACACAAAAGGCTCCTCCGGCATCCGTAGTTGGAGACGAGTTGGCTCGAGCTAACAGGCTAGGTTAGCATCGAGCTAGCAGCGAGGCGAGCTGGCGAGGCTCTCCCCGCGGACGGTCGGGGAGGGAAAGGTTGGCCGGTTTCTGTGTAACAAGCGTGTTACAAACATGCAGACCGCGGTTATAAGTGGATAATAAGCGCTGTGTTTGCTTTTGTTGGTGTAGAAAATGTGATGCTAGCTGGCTAGTCGGAAACCAACCTGTCAAAACTATTTAAACTTGTGTTTTTGTAGGTTTTTTCCCTTCATTTTAAGAGAATGGCCTTTTTGGTATTTCTTCAATAACGTTAACATACTATGATGACTATTTAAAACAGCTTACACATGCTTTCTCTCATGTGTGGTTCACTTGTAGATCAATTGTCTCTCGTATATAATAATTGACAGAACAACAGTTTAACTTTTTTAATCCATTATGACCCCCCCCCCCCCCAGCACACACCACACACACACACACACACAGCTTCATTCTGCTGTAGATCTGCCCTTTGGACCATTATAGGCATCATAAAGTGTTTAAATGATGCAAAGGCAGCAGTAAATCCTGTGATGTGGGAATTTGCAAGTCACCCCTGGCTGCCAGGAGTTTGCCCGACCCTATACAAAAAAAAAAAAAAAAACCCAACACCAGGCTTTCAGCCCCTGCCATTCATTCATGCCTTCATTTGTTAACTAACAGGCTTACGAGCCTGCTAACTGGGTGACTATTACACTTTTGTTTTCGCTCCAAAATGTCACTTCTGATCAGGATCACTACATGTTGCCCCAAAAAGGAAAACAAAAAAAAAGACACATTTCTGCTTTAAAGTATGTGTTGTTGTTATGTTCTCATTCGGTTCCTAGAGTCGCTGCCCTTCAGCTTTGCGTTATAACTTTTCGTTGCTCGCAACTATTATTGGGCTCCGATTACGAACCGATTTGATCCCTGTACGTTTTGTGTCGCGGCTTGGGTCACCCCTTGGGTCTCCCTCATCCAGCCAGACCTGAACAGGCTTCCAGTGTTTTCTTGTTGCAGGCAGAGCCTGACAAGTTTTAGGCCTGCTTTGATTTCCTCTTGGCACGTCCGGTACAGGCTGACGACCTGGAAACTTTCTCGATTTTCGTCCTTTTCTGCCCCAACTGGGCTTGGGTTTGTCCCATTATGTTCAGTATCCTGTGTTTAGAAGGTATGCAAAAAGCATCATGAGACTATTCAGTAAAAGAGGAGGTGTTGGCTTCCTACTATTGATCCGGTGTTTTCCAGGAATGCTCGTACTGGCACAGTCACTTTGAAATCTTGAGTCAAATCTCAAACAGGAAGTGCGTGGATGAGTCATAAAAAATGTCCTCCTCTACTTAAGAAAGCTTCATTTTTATTATTCAATCCTCCTACGTATGTTTTCTGAAGGTTTGAGTCCAGAAAAGGTGACCAGCTTCGCTAAGCGACTGCGAGCCGAACCACGTTACCTGCTGGCCCAGAATGTCTCCACCTGCATCGACCCATTGGAGGTGTGTTTGCACCGACAGACTGTCCAGGACACTGTGCATATCTTTCAGCACTCTATCCCCACGGAGGGCAAGCCCATCACCAACCAGAAAAACTCAGGTGAGACGCAGACGCTTACTCTGACCAATCAACCACAAAATAATGCTTTATTGGTTTGTATGAATAAATAATAATCTGATAAATATGGAGTTTAGTTGTACTTAGTTCCTCTTTACTGTGATATCCTTAAGCACATTGAGCGCATCTTTTCTTCCGTAAGGCAGCACCTTTTTCTGACATACCGTCATTGTTACAACTTGCCCTAGGCACAATTTAAAATGTGCTCTCCATGTAATAACTGCTGAATTACACTCAAGCCTTTAAATGTATACGTTTGCTCCACATGCCCCCCACCCTCTGGTGTTTGCTCCTCTGATTTCAATTCTCTACCTGTCTTAAATAAGCCTCCACATCCTAAACAGATTGGGGTTAATTTACGGACTAGCTAACCAGCTGCAGGGATGTTTTTTTTGTTTTTGCATTAAATAAACCCAATCCTTCAAATTAAACCGACATATGTGTTTTATTTGCTGTGTTTTAAGTGGCCCAGGTGTGTTTAGTTTTCAAATTTAACGTGAAACTGTCCTACAGGTTTTACTAGAGGCTGACATGCTTTTTATGTTTTTATTATTTAACACCGTAGTTATAAATATGAAATTAACCCGAAACAGAACTATTCCTGTGTACATCCAGATGTTTCAAACACCGATTAGAAACTAGTGACTCTTAAGTATTCAGGTTACAGAGTGAACAGGTAAATCAGCCCAGCCTGCTGTTGGAACAATTCCCCCGTTATTCCCTCACTGACATGTTTGTTCTTGTCTCCTCACAAACAGGGAGATGTTGGATCTTCTCGTGCCTCAACGTCATGCGACTTCCGTTAATGAAGAAGTATAATTTAGAGGAGTTTGAGTTCAGTCAGTCTTACCTCTTCTTCTGGGACAAGGTAACATACTTAGCATGATCTTATTATTGTTATCAATATGTCTATTATTAATTATACCTATGATTGTGTTTTGCAGCAGGCAGTAAACTGTTTAGTCTGTTAACATGTGTTTGTTCAGCTCCCTCTCACCTTGTCATTGTTCCTAAAAAGCCTCCTTTGTCGCAAACTAACATCACCGTGACACCTGACTGCTTATTTAAAGCTCTCCATTTTTTCTCCGTATTTTGTTATTTATTTCTCTGACGTGTTAGAACTCGAATGCAGCATTAATTTGTGATTCCCGCAAGGGAAATCTACTATTATAGGAAGCAAAATTAGTCACAAACCTAAAGGAAACTTAGATCTGTAAAGTGCTCTTATTCTTTTTCTTGCATATCTAACAAAGTAAGTTTCCATTGAGCCTCTTCTCTCTTCATAAGCTTTTATTTACCTTTCTTGACTCAATCTATGCTCTTGTTTTTAGGGCTGATATGTAAAGGGAACGTTTCTTCGTCCTAAAACAATAATGTATGTACGGACAGTAATCTGGATGGCAACTTTTACAATTCAAAGAGCCATTTTTTACCTTCTATTCAGCTAAATAAACTTTATTTAGAGCTTCAAATGTTATGTAACCCTTTAGCAAAAATTACAGCTTTTAATATAATAAATATGTACTATAAGAGAAGTGTTGGCATGTTTACAATAACAGTTTTTGGGTTATTGTAAAAATAAACATAAAATTGTTGCAAAAAACAAAACAAAATCATGATGGATGCATTTCTTCTATAGAATGTTATTTATTTGCTGAAAATGATTTTTTTTTAAAATTTCCGAACCCATTGACAAAAAAACGGATTGAAAATATTATACTGTAGGAACTTTCAGGGCAGTTATTTTTGAAACTTTTTTGCAATTACTCCATGAGACAAAAAAATAAAACCGACATACATTTGTTACAACGTCTATGTTTACACATATTAATTGTTTCTTAATAGCTTATTAGCTGTTGCAGTGAATACATGAATTAGACATTTATGATGCTGTTTTAACTTACTAGTTTGATCGTTACTGTAAGGAGTTGAGGCTGAGGTGTAACTTTTATATGGCCGCCTTAAACTGTGGCCGTAAGTGCGCCGCCGTTAATCAAAAGGAAATCCAGAACTCAACCCCATCCGACTGGCTTTGTAGGATCTTCCTGTTCCTGAGACACCTATCTTGAGGCAAGAAGTGGCAGAATCTAGATGCTAGACGTGACAGAACGTGCTGAGGTGGAGTTGTATTTTAGTATTTTTGCTCATCTCTATCCGACCTGAGAAGCACCAGCAGCAGTAGACTCCCACACTTGAACAGATAAAGGCTTTTCTCTGTAAGCTTTGACAGTTATGGCGTAACCCTTCATTTTATTTTGAATAAAGGCCCAGTGGGCGCTGAGTTCTTGCCTTTTTCAAGGTGAATGTCAAAACTTTATTTCTATGCAAGTTGCAGAAGCTTGAATTGTTTTTCTTGTATAATAATGTAAATAACAGTGATCACATTGCTTTTATGTCATGCTGTACCTTTTATATATATATATATATATATATATATATATATATATATATATATGTATATATATGTGTGTGTGTGTGTGTGTGTCTTGCTATTTTTCTCCCTATTACTTCAGCTTGCAGCTAAAAATTTGTCTCTGTAGCTACATCTGATGATGATATAGTGAAACAAATTAGGCATCAAACCTGATTTTTGTGCAGATCGAGCGTTGCTACTACTTCCTCCACGCATGTGTGGAGACGGCACAGAGAAAGGAACCAGTAGACGGGCGCCTAGTCCAGTTCCTCCTCTCCAATCCCACCAACGATGGCGGGCAGTGGGACATGCTGGTCAATCTGATCGGTCGGTTCTCATAAACCACAATCGCAGTAGTCTAAAGCTGTTTCTGCTTTACACTTCTAAGGTTTCATCACTTCTTTTGTTTAGAGAAGTACGGTGTCATTCCAAAGAAATGCTTCCCAGAGTCCCATAGCTCAGAGGCTTCGCGGAGAATGAACGATATCCTCAATCATAAGGTACAGTTAGCACGAATGGCTAATGTTGAGTTAAAATCAGACAACTTTATTATTAATTTTGTCTCCCACTTTATTTCAGATGAGAGAATACTGCTTGAGGCTGAGGAACAAGGTGGCGAGTGACGCGACGAAGGCCGAACTGTCCGAAGCTATTGACGCCATGATAGAAGAGGTGAGGTTGTAAGGAAAAAACCCCACTCATGTTCCCCTTTTTCATGTTGCCGCATGATTTCCTCTTAAGGAGCGCTGGAGTGACATGTGTTTGTTGCTGGGATGCATTGACTAAATGGGGTTTCTGTAAACCAGTTCCAGGATTATCATAAAACAGACAGGAAGAGAGACGCAGTGGCGAATTAAAGCTGGTCCGTTTTGGGAGAAATACTAACTGAAATGGTCAAATTACAACACCATCCGATCGATGTTGCGGTGCTATTAAGCTAATGTTTATCACACAGTCTGTATTAGGAATGCCGTCCATCAGACTGAATTTAAAGTAGATCAACTATAAATGAAAAGTTACCCATGAAACAAACAAAAAAGGTAGAACGCTATTTGGTTTAAGCTTGTTTGCGATTCAGCTGTAGTTCCGCGTTCACATGCAGACTTGCATACCCTCACCTGAGTATTCAGTGAATCAGTCGGACTGTCCAGGCAGATCCAGTGTGTCGGGCATCGGACGCCACCGATGTGTCTTGGGCTTTACTGGAGTTATAAGAATTGCATTTATACCTTGATGCATTATAGAAAAAAGTACAAATGTCTTTTAGTTTTCTTCCAAATATAATTACATTTTTGTGATGAATTACATGGATCTTCTCTCAAGGCACGTAATAGTTAAAAAACAAAAACTGGGAATTATCCGAGCGGCTTTAGCGTTAGCATCAAGTGTTTAGTATATACAAAAGAGGTTGAATTTTTGAATTTCCATAAAATAGAGTCAGATACTTTTTGGCTGCTTTTAGATCACAGGAGCCTTATCATTAGGGCCGCGCCATATTAAATAGTTAAAGGCAGTTACAATGAGATTGATAAATATTGTGGTGAAAAAACGGCCGTTTTGTTCTTTCTTGGATTTCTTAATGTGTGCTCTCACAACTCTGTGACCTTCGGCTTCCTGTTGGATGGCGCTTGCGTCCAGATTGAACATCTGACAGAGAACATTGAACTAGACGTTACAGCAGTAAAAATTCCAGTTCATTACTCTTAATATACCGGCAAAACAGTTTTTGAACTCTATACAATCCCTGGAAACATAAATATTGTGCCGACTCATGACGATATACTCCCGATTATTATGCAGCTCTTCTTACAGATTTTGAACCCGACTTTCTTTTGCTCCAGATACTTAACGAGGCAGAAAGTCACGCCAATCAAGTCCAATCTCATCCCAACTGAAAGTTGTTTGGTCGATCAAAGCAACAAGCGGGTTATTGTAGGCCTTCGTCTGGGTCTCCCTATAGTGGGACGGCCACGGGAATCTCGTAACCTCCATTCAAAAAGCCCCTCTTTACTCCGACCCCTTCCTAGACATTTTCAACTTGGCAAAAAATAGGAAAAACTAACTATCAAAATCCAAAAAGTAGGACTGTAATATGGCTGCCTTTCATAAAAAGCTCGGTGATAACCACACCGTACACCTTTTATGTTTTAGCCAGTGCTAGACGACCTGCTATAGGGAACATGTAGCCACAGTGTTTAAAACTACAACATACAATGAAATACATGTGTGTGGATGCATCTTGTGTTGCTAAGATCAGGTAGTCACAGAGTATATACATGAGTAAATCCCACTACTGTGCTGGGTTTAGTAAGGTTTGATGTCATTCTCAGCTTCCCAGGTAAGGACGGCACGAGGAGCCACATAGTCCTTTCATAAGTCTCCTTTAGCTTGCACAGTCAGGTTCCCAGAAAAAAACTAAAGCTACCGTTGACGCTTTTTTAAAAACTTTTTCTTGGGACTTATTGTCATAGCTAGAAAATATTGTGATTAGCTTTAGCATCTCCTTAAATTGACATCCAATGCTGACATCAAGAGGACTAAAAGTTCATTCATAAACCAAAGGCCGCATCCAACCAGTTCTTTGTAAATAAGATATTGATATTGTGATTTATTACAATAACGCCTCATTTTTAAAGGTAGTCCACAGTCACTGCCTATTGGACTCGTGCTGGAAATGTAAACTGGAGAGTGTGATCCTCTCCTGTACGTCTTGCTTCTGAAAAAAAAATAAAAAATCACATGATATCTCCAACCAGGCTCTGATTGCTAGCATAAGCCTGGCAGTGGGAAAGCAAACAGAAGGAACATGCGCCGTGACTTTAAACACTTCTGTAACACTCGGAGAACCCTTAAAAGATGTGCTTGGGTCTTTGCAGCAGTGCATCATGGTCGGCGCTGCAGTTCATAGTCATTATGAAGCTGGTTCGTTGTAAACAAAGGAATATGTAACGGATTTTCTAAAGTCTGTAAAAAAAAAAAAGTACCACGTTTTAATGTCTCGATTCTTGCATGTTAGTCTTTATAGTCATATTGTAGTTTAGTGGCAAATTTCAAAGAAGAACTAATTTTTGTTCCTAAACAGAATTGTGCTTTTGTAGTAAAAAATATGATTGCAGCCTAAAATGAAGGCATCATTTGATATTTTACTCCTGAATTGTTCCCGTTTATCCAGCAGATGGAGCTGTCGATCAAAACATAACCTAGGAGAACAACCTCCCAGCAAACAGCGCACCTGAAAGTTACCCTCTTATACGCTTTATATTACTTTTTGGGTTTCTGGAATTAAAAACTGTTTAGGAGATGCGACAAACCTTTTCCGTTTAGCCATGGGATTAAAACTCAATCCGGTTCCGTTGAAAATCTTGATGTACATCTCTGCGTGTTTGTTTTTGTTTTGTTTTGTTTGTTTTTTAGGTTGAAACCCCGTCTCTCTCTCTCTCTCTTGTGATCTCAATCACTTTAATTGGCATTTGCTGAACAGTGACAGCTCCGCAGCTGTGCAGGTGCACGCCTCGGAGGTCAGGTCACGTTTGCGTCATCTCTGAGCTGCTAACTGCGGAAGATAGGGATCTTGTTTATGGAACAGTCGGTGACCTGCTGCCGCGCAGCACGACCAAGGCCCAGCGCGACGGTGCGACCCCCCGATGTGTGTAAACAAACACATGTGGCACGAGCGTAACATGTGTCAGGTGCCTGATTCACACTTCCTGTGTGTGTGTGTGTGTGTGTGTGTGTGTGTGTGTGTGTGTGTGTGTGTGTGTGTGTGTGTGTGTGTGTGTGTGTGTGTGTGTGTGTGTGTGTGTGTGTGTGTGTGTGTGTGTGTGTGTGTGTGTGTGTGTGTGTGTGTGGGCGGCCAGTCAATCAGTCCCCTGTCGGTGCGGCGTGGAGGCCTGGTCAAACAGCCTTTGTTGTTAGCTGTTAGGTCGCATTGTGCCAAATGAGCAGCTGTTTGCATCTACCTGCGCCTTCACGGGCGCCCTCTCAACACGACACGCACAGACGCTCCCGTCAGACGCTTTGGTTACGCAACAGTCGGGCCTCCTGCTGCCTCGTGGTGGGTGATGGGAGGATTGTTTTTTTTGTTTTTTTATTTGTGTTTGTCCACCTGCAGCTGGGTTCATTACTCGAAACCCAACAACCCAACCCAAAAAAACGACAGGCGGAAACGGAGCCAAACTGTGCTAAAAATCATGACATCTTTATCGGGATCGCCTAAAACTTCATATTAGGTAACAGGATGCTCCGGTGTTATCAGTAATTAGTGCAATAAAGTTATAAATGTTGCGCTTTCCCCCACTAGTCTTTTGGGTTGGAGCTCAGGGATACTGCGATGGTGATTGCAGTTCAAAACATCGGTAACGAAAAGAAAATTATCGGATAAGCAACGATATCTTTACTATTTTGGAACGTAATCTGGCCATTTGGTCTTAAAAAATTGTCCAATTGAAGTTGAATTTTAACAATTAAATGTGAAGTCAATTCAATAAAACCGAAGATGGATTTCTTTACCGTATTTAGGATGACACGAATAACTTGTTTATTATTTTATAATATACATGTGTATATTATAAATGTATTATATACGACTGAGATAACATTACTTTGCTGTAGTTCGGGTTTAGTTTTGCATTCAGATGTGTCCATATTAGCTCAGATTGTTGGAATCAGCTGGAAACGCTGTTGAACTCCCAGGAGGCATTTCTGTTGTTTTAAACCAGTCTTTAAACCTGCTGGTCTCAGAAGTAGGAAAGGAAGGAGAGCGTTCTGTCCCTTAGTGAAACAAATCTGTCAGTGGATCTTTAATTGGGTTTACAAACTACCCCGTGATGCTTACGGCCTGTGAAATTCATGCCCCCCCCCCACCCCGAGTCCTGATCTGTGTGTGTGCACCACCTGCTCTGTTTGTGTTCTCGAATCTGTTGGCCGCAATTTTCCCCCCTCTTTAAGTTGGGGGAAACTCGTTTTACCTCCCGCTCGCTCGCATGCGCCTTGGGGATCAAAGCGTCTTGTCAGAGCTGCTTTCGTGCGCGTGGAGGTGATGCTGTCCAACTGGCCCCCGCGTGGTGGTCGTGCCCTGGTCTTCATCACGTCGGCATGGCACTGCACTGACAGCCGGTAGGAGGTCGGCGTCTCTGCTTCCACTTACCCTACTCGCTGCTCGCTTGACTGTAACGAACCCATTTGCGTGTCACGAGCGTATCCGTACTGCTGCAGCTCAATCAACCAAAGTTCTTGACGTTAATTGCAGAAATCTTGTGCGTGAGGCTCAAAGTCCTGAGTTATGACAGTGATTCAGGGTTAAAATGATCTGTGCGCTGTGCTGCTGAGGCCCAGACGATGACGGATGCGCCTGAATCCGACTTCAAACCGTTACAAAAAGCCCAACGTATACATAAACTGAAACAGAGGAAGGGGGAGTAAATCGATGGAAACTGTACATGTTTGCTGTGCTTTACACACACAGATGTACCCCTCGCACCGCCATGGTAGCCTCTCGGCGCTCCATTGCGTCATGGAATCGGGCGCGGCGTGCTGCCGCTCTGGGACGGGTCTTAATTTATGAGACGGCCGTCAGCTCACGCAGAGGTGAGCCTCCGGTCCCCAGAGGCCTAGGGCGCACGCTGGCCCCCTCCGTCCGGCCCCCGCATTTGTTGGTCGATTGTGGGTGGGTCGACGCACGAGTGTCGGCGTTTCAGGTTGCAGGAATAGCCGGAGTCATCAGCTCCAAGTTTTTTCTCTTTCTTTTCTTTTTTTACGACTTTCTCCGCACAATCGCTGGATTTAACGATGACCACATGTGTGGAGTGTTTACAAAACATGGAAGTTTAATCAAAACCTCTTTCAGTTTTATCCAAACTGTTTGCATGGTGTCATTTGCTTACACTCACAAGTCCAGCTCCTAGACAATGGTTATACATTTAGTTCTGAGGAGCAATTAGGTGCGCAGTTTACTCCGCTTTGACATTCGGTCTGGCGAGAATGCATTGTCAACCCTGGACACCATATGTGTAACAAACGGCCTTTTTTATCTGTAACGCTTCACTTGCGACATAATGTGTATTATTAAAGCTAGTTGGAATTTGTTTATTTATTCCACTAAATTAATTGAGTAATGTTCCCTTTATTTGTTTTATTATAGATTTGTTTTATAGATATAAAAAAATAATAATTTATAGAGCTAGCATAATTTAATTCATCTTAAATCCACGAGCGTCACAGTTAGTTTGTAGCCGTAACAATGCAACACAAATACATCTAGGAATCAAGGAATTTTATTTGTCATCACATCACATGTGGTACATGAGGTGGGACGAAATTCTAATCCCCCGGTCCAGTTTACACCCTGATAGCAATTTTAAATAATGTAATAAAATATAAAGAACTATATGAGAAATAGGATTTGACTACACAGAATCTACAATATGGACACAAAATCTACAATATGGGACTTCGGACATAGCAGCAATGAAAATTCGGAGTGCAAGTGACATATTAAGTGACATTTTAAAGTGTGATATTAAAGTGAACAGTGCCGGTTAAATGAGAAAGTGTTTTTCATTTGTGATTGAATGTGTTTGAGAGTCTCACAGCTTCAGGAATGAAGCTGTTTCTCAGTCTGGTGGTTTTACACTTGATGCTCTGCAGCCTCCTGCCTGAGGGGAGCGGGACAAAAAGTGAGTGTGCTGGGTGTGTGGGGTCCTTCATGATGCCGGAGGCCCTCTTCCTGCATCTGGAGGTGTAAATGTCTGTGGTGCTGGGGAGGCTGACTCCAACAGTCCTCTGTGCAGCCTTCACCACCCTCTGCAGAGCTTTCCTGTCTGCAGCAGAGCAGCTTCCATG
>JAVLVB010000125.1:830883-849200 GCA_032876305.1 Orestias chungarensis | reverse complement strand
GAAGACGCTCTCCACCACACATCTGTAGAAGGAGGTGAGAATTGAGCTCCCGAGTCCAGCTCTTCTCAACCTCCTGAGGAGGTAGAGCTGCTGGTGAGCCTTCCTGACCAGAGTAGACGTGTTGTTGCTCCAGGTGAGGTTGTTACTCAGGTGTACACCCAAGCACCTGTAGCTGTTAACCACTTCCACCGCAGTTCCTCCCATGTGCAGGGGGAGGTGGGCATGCTTGCCCCTTCTGAATTCCACAATCATCTCCTTGGTTTTCTTTACATTAATGCATAGCTTATTCTCTCTGCACCAGCCTTAACCCGTATGTTTAGAAATGACTTGTTCAGTATTTCTAGGAACTTGTAGGTTGGTCGTGTTTTTTTGTTTAATTTTTGGCAGAAAGCATTTCTTTGAGCTAAGTTATCACCCCAATCTTGCAACCACACAGTTCAAAAACCATTGCAAAGTTCACCAATACCGAACTTCATGACTACGTAGACTACTCGCTGCAGCCGTTCGTCAGTCGTATTTTTATTCTTAATCTGTTCGAGGGCTGAGGTGGTGCTCCTTCATCATGCTTGCTGTAGTCCTAGTTCAGGATCTGGAAAGTTCCTGCTGAGACAATTTACTAGGCGCAGATTCAGCTCTCCGGGGAAAATGCTTTAAAAACAAGGTTCAGCTCCTGATACCGTCTTTATTTTTATTTTTTTATTTTTTAAAAGGTCTCTCAATAACTCAGATCTCAAAAAGTCTCAGATTTAGCTCACTGAGATCTTGCGGAAAACCTCCGTCCTGACATCCGTCCTGTCAACTTGACGAGTCAAACACTTTAGTCAAAGGTCCCCAGTCACAGAGGCTGCTTGGAAGAGACTACACTAGAATCAAGAATCAGTTTATTTATATAGCGCCAATTTACAACAGATGTCGTCTCAAGGCACTTCACAGAAAATCAATTAAAATCAAAGATACATCATAAACAAATCGATTTAAAAAGTTTCCAATCTCAGGAACCCCAGCAGATTGCATCGAGTCATTGACTTGCAGCATTCACTCCTCTGGAATCAGCAGGCAGAAACAATGGCTTGTGTTGTCGTTGACTTTACAGCAAACCCTCATACTGAGCATGCATGTAGCGACAGTGGAGAGGAAAAACTCCTTTTTAACAGGAAGAAACCTCCAGCAGAACCAGGCTCAGTACAAGCAGCCATCTGCCACGACCGACTGGGGGTTTGAAAAGACAGAAAGCTAAATTAGAAGCACAGGATACTGAAATAATAGAGTTTATAGCAGCAGTTGTAAAGCGTCACAGGAAGCATCTCAGCCCATGTTCTCATCCAAGAAGCTGTCTCAGCTAACAGAACGCCAGCCCAGGTGTGGTTACTATGGAGAGAAGAACACTAAGAGAAAACAAAAGGTTAACAAGGTTGAAATAACGGTAATTAAGCAGATTGGAAAAAGGAAGAAAGTAGCAGGGAGAGAAGTGGTCAGATTGTCCTCCAGCAGTCTAAGCCTATAGCAGAATACCTATAGACAAACTTAAATAACTTAACCCTATAGAGCAAATGCTGGGTTTGATATGAATAAAGGAGAAATTGGTGGTAAAGCTGCTCAAACACCCTTTAATGTATGGTAGGGGATCCACGATGCTGTGGACTTGTTTACTTGTGAACCGCCATTAATATTACAACTGATCTTTGTTGGTTGTGTTTTATTGATGCTTTTATGTGATTAGATAATCCCATATTGATTCATCTGCCAAACGTCCAGCGCTATCTGTGTCCCCAGACCACAAACCTGCGGGGTGAGCCGAAGAGAAGGGGAGCGTAGGAGCAAGAAAACCGTGAGGCCGGACAAATTAAAGAGGGAGAGATTTCTCTTCTGCTCTGTATGGGTGGTTTCGCTCCTAACGTCGGACGACCTGTTTGTTTTGGTCGCACACAACATGTAAATATGTAAGGCGGCCGGTAAACACTGGAAACTGGTCCTATCGGCGTTTGGCCACAGTTGGCGTCAATGATGTTCGGTCAGCCGATCATTGTTTACAGGCAGACATGCAAACTAACCGTCAGAGCTGGGGTGGGAGGGTTTTTTGTTGTTTTGTTTTTGCCAGAGACCAAAGTAAACCAAAGCGGGCTGCGCCATAACACGTCCCCATAAAGCGTAGAACGCGCTCCATCTTCCTCGGTTGGGACGAGGAGGAGGTGAAAATTCGAGTGGGTTAGGACTTTGATGCTTTCGAAGTGCTTTCTTTCAGCCAACGTCCGTAAAACACGGCCCTTAGCAGTGCGAATCGCTATGCTCACAGAACAAACGCCGTTGTCGGCACCTCCGTGTCTCCCACCTCTGTTTGCGCTCGCGTCACTCACGTTTGTCTTGTCAGTGATGCGACAGGTGTGCCAACATTGGTCCTGCTCCCTTGTCACCACGGCCGTTTATCCTCTAACTTCCTCTGTTTACCTCCCACCGGTGTGATGAGAGTTCGCAAGGCTGACCTGAAAACTCGCGCCCCCTTCGTTATCGGGTCACATGGCTTTATAGATTTTTTGCACGAAAAGCAAGAATCTGTGAAAGTTTGTCACTTTTGTGCTGAAAACATTGAAGGAATACAATCCAGCGCCACCAGCTGTCTTTAAAAAGTCACGGAGAGGGTGAAGGGAGCTCACCCGAGTATCATTTAACATCAGTGTAACCCACGAACACACAACAGATTAGGTTATTAAACAATACTCCCATGTCCAGATAAAAATCCAACGTGGTCAGGCCTGGAAAAACTTGAAATGTCTGGACGAGTGTATATAGTTTTGTGAGACACTTACAGAGCACTTTAGGTTAGCATGCAAACAACAGACTGTAATTAGTGCACAGAGTAAACATTATAGGGAATAAAACGCCGGTAATGAAAGAAGGGGTTCGAATTGAGGTGGAGGTCGACGGACAGACGATGAGACAAACGCTATGGCTTCAGTCTCGCCCATAAGGCAGCATAAACAGCGTTCTTGAACCCAGATCAAGGCAGCGCCGAGGCCTCTGTTGACTCAGTACATCTGTGTATTTTGGTTCTTTTTGTGACTTCACGCTTCGCAGTGCTAGAAAGAGCCAAGTGTTTGTTTGATTAAGGCCGGGGGCTAAACTACACCTCCGCCTCACACGGTGAGCTCAGGACAAAAAGTCGGCTTTTAGCAATGCGTCTATCGCCGTCGTTCAATCCACACGGTCAGAACGCGGCTGGTCCGTCGGCTGCTCGTTTGTCTTTTGTGTCTTGAGCTTTTCCTGTTTATACTTTACGGTATGGCACCGAACAAACCTTGTGTCAGGTTTTCGGCGAGGTGAGCCGAAAAGAGTCGGGGAAAGGGGAAGCAAAACCAAAAAAAGGGGGGGGGGGAATTCCAGAGATGGCTGTATCAGAGGCTAGATTGACAGGCGGCCCAGTCTAAACAGCCAGATTTAGCCCACAGGAACTCAGTCTGAACTTCTGGACTGCAGGAAAACACATACGAGCTAAGGAGGGTGTGTGGAGGGAGTAATGAGGTTGAGGTCAGAGAGAAAAATATTGAACAGGGAGGGAGGGGGGTTGAGGTCGAAAGATGCAATAATGATGGAGGAAGAACTGACGAAGACTATCTTAGCTTCTCTGCTAACATCACATCACAGCTCCCGCTGGTTTCTTATGGCGGTTAAACAGTTTTTCGTCTTGACGCCGTCTGCGCAGGTTTTCCGTGTGGCCAGCGTTTGCCTCGGCAGCCCACCCGACACCATCTGCTGGGAGTACAGGGACAAGGACAAGAACTTCCACCGCATGGGACCCCTCACCCCGCAGGAGTTCTACAGGGAACACGTCAAGCCCCTCTACAACATTCAGGACAAAGTACGTACCACATCAGACGGACCACACAGGCACGGGGTTGCATGCGCGTAGAGCGAAGCGTTTCAGCAGCTAGCTAAACTTGTACGGTGGTTCCTCCCGGCGCTCAGGTCTGCCTCGTAAATGACCCCCGACCACAGAACCCGTACGGGAAGCTGTACAGCGTGGAGTTCCTGGGGAACATGGTCGGAGGCCGCAGCACTCTGTACAACAACCAGCCCATCCAGCTGCTGAAGAAGGCCGCCGCAGACTCCATCAAGGACGGAGAGGTCCGTGGGAACAAACCAACGTGATTTAGCCACAACTGTTTGTAAACTACGGATTCTGAAAATTGAAAAATACAATTTTTTTTTATGTTTGTTTGTCTTTCCACTTCTCTCAGGCTGTGTGGTTTGGATGTGACGTCGGAAAACATTTCCACAGCAAACTGGGCATTAATGACATGAATGTGTGAGTACATTTCCCGGCTATAAGTGATACAGAGGATATCTAAAAGATCTAATCCAAGTCTCTGCTGATCATTGCCTTAGATTGGAAAATATTTTCTTATTTCTTATTTTTTTTAATAACAACACCCCACGTTAAGCAGTGTATGGAGGAGATAGTTTGTGTTTAAATATGAGAAAACCTTTCATCAAGGGTTATGTTACCACTAACCAGACTCGACTTTGACCTTTTTTATATCCTAAACTGATATTTTCCTTCATGTTCAGCTTGAACTATTTTACACTATTGTGCAAAAGTATTCATTACAAATGGAGCAATATGAAAATCAATATAGATCTGATATACATACTGCTGTTACGAACTATATTATTATTTTAATAGCATTACAAATCAATCAAAATACTTTATTCTTCCCAAAGGGTAATTAAATAAATTAATAAATTAATAAATAAAATTGAACCAACCTTAGTGTATTTTATTGATGCTTATATATTATACATGAGAACAAACTGGCAAAAGTTGTGCTTTGGAGGGAAATGAATAGATTTCAAAATAGTGTTTTGCATTTATAGTTATTAAATTCCCTTTATTTAATAAAAATAACAGTTTCAAGTCACTTTAGGACTAACCTGCTTGACCCATTCTTCTTTGGACGGAGAGTATTTATGACTCTATCATCTATTTCCTGTTAGGACACACGATGTATATCGCTATCGACATCGGGATTGGTCCGACATTAAATACCGCTGTTTATTTCTGTCGGTCATCGTAGCAGCAGTATTTATATCCAGTATTGTTGGGATGCCTGCCTGCATTTTTATATCTGTGCATCCCTAATTTCATAAGAAAGTCTAAAGGGGGTGTGAATAGTTTTGAAAGACCCTGTATAAGTTGTGGATCCCTCCTCAGAGTAAAAGGCGGCTCATCCGTCTTAGTTGCTGGCGCCAGGCTGAAAATCTCCCGCTGAACTAAATCTGCGTGGTGCCGAACGTCTGGTGTGATCTCTGCTGAAGTTTATCTTGCAGACGGATCTGCTGCCCTGTGAACACGAAGCCTAACGTAGGCTTAATTTCTTCAGTCATTCTGAAGATTAGACGGTGATGAGCTAGCTAACTAATTTACCCGACATGCTCATGGCTTTTCCCCTATTCCTACTAGAATCCTACTAAATGCAAGGATTACTTTGAAGGGGCTCCCACGAAAAGAACATTTAAACCGTATATGCTACTGATTCCTCCGCAGGTTCAACCATGAGCTTGTGTTTGGAGTGTCTGTAAAGAACCTTTCCAAGGCAGAGAGGCTGATATACGGCGACTCCCTCATGACGCACGCTATGATCCTGACTGCCATTACAGACAAGGTAAACTCCTATAAACCTGCACACTACAGGAATGCGACGAGCCCGCGTGTGCAGCTCCAAGTAACCACAAGGGATACACACATTCAGAATTTCCCAGGGTTTTACTGTTTTGTTTACTCAGCTCCAATCTGCTGCAGTTTTTCATATTTCTGTCAATTTCCGCCATCGTAAGTAACCCCAGCTGTCAGGTGACTCTCTTCTCCACCCGTTTTCACTCTTGTTTCGTCCCCCTCTGTTCTCTGCTCCCCTCTCAGGATGGGAAAGACGGTTACGAGAAATGGCGGGTGGAAAACTCCTGGGGCGATGACCGTGGAAACAAAGGTAACCAAACCAAAATTCCTGATTGATCCTCAGAAACCTGTCTGAAACTAAAACTCCTGCTTTCACCTGCTCTTCGGTATCGGGATCACATTTTCTGGCAGAGTGATCCGATCTGATGGTGACTCAGAGCGATCCTGTTTATATGTATTCAATTAAAAACAGGATTAGATGGAGCAGTTCCTGTTACGGAGCTGTTTGGCTACTTTATGATAATAACAAAGAAACCCAAAAATTGCAAAGCTTTACTGGATTCATATCCTAAAAGAACCGACGGCGCTTTATAAATTTTGATCAGCTGCATTACACAAGAGGCTTACGAGTTTTACCATCGATAGAGGATTGTTTAACGTTGCATTGAAAAACAAAAAATATCCAAATATCCTTGCTTTCAGACTCCAATATGAATTTTACACCATGATTTATATGCCGACTCTAAGGTATATAGAACATCAATGGTATATGTTAGGACCAAACACCTTCTGAAAAAAAAAGATGCAACAAGAAAGTTCTGGGAAAAAGTATTTGTCCTCTTTTTATTTCGGCTTTTAGATATTCGTGATCTTTCATAACATCCAAGGGATTTTAATACGGAACAAAAATAGTCTTAGTAAATATAAAAAGTAGTTTTTAAATAATAGATTAATTCGCTGAATCTGTATTTGCAGCCATGTTTGAGAAAACATGGCATCTGATGACGCTGAATGATGTTTCACACCAACAGTGAGCAGTAGCGGATATCCTACTACTCCCTCTACCCCCACCATATCTGCACATTAAGGCCGCCAAGTAGAGAATCTTTTAGATGTTTACTGTATCTATATCCAGCAGAAAATGTATTATTAGTAGGGCTGCAACTAACGATTATTTTCATAATCGATGTATTTATTTTTACGATTAATCGAGTAATCGCTTTTTGTTATACTTTTTTTTTTTTACCTGAATTTATTAACAGTATTTATCTCATTTTCCTATTAGGTTATTTTACTGCGCTCACTCTTCCTCTCCCAGTTCAACTCCGACATGTTTTCGTCTCAGATGTTCGTTTAAAGAAGACTTTCGTACATTTTGGTGTCCGCCATCTTCCTCAGGGCAAATATGTTTATGCCACCCAAGACATACGCTAGCAAAACAAGGCTGATTTCTTCTTCTACTGCTCCACCGGTAGATCACAGCGGTAGGCAGCTCATTACTGCCAAATATTGACCGCATATATAACAGACTGTTAAAATAGACTGCTTATGTTTCAGCTCTAAGTATTAGTGCTCCACCACCTATAAGTCAGCAATGGTTTGCAGTTAAAGGGGGGAAAACAAATCGCAAATCATTGATGTTGATGTTTCTGTGTACATAAGTAATCGCCTTTGTCAGAGTTTGATGTTTTTTTTTTTTGTTTTTTTTTGCTGTACACGTTAGTTTTTTCTTTAAGTCAATTTTTCTCGGTCTGGTTGCACAGAATTTTTCACGGACTTAATCCCTGACGTCAAAACAAACGATGATCCGAAGCTTTATTTTTCAAGGCTGGATTGTAATTATAGACTTCTGTCTCTTAAATTTCCTAAAGGCAATTTTCTCGTGTGATTTTTGGCTTCTCACCACAAGCATTCTTGGAAATACTACAGAAGATGAAAAGCAAACAATTATTCTAATTAAACCTACAATGGAAATAAAAATTCATAAACTAAGTGGCAGTTGGTTGTAAAGCGGCCCTCACAGAAACAGCAGGTACTCCGCCCAGCGCCCCACACCTCTGTTGATGCTTCCATCTATATTTCATGATTAACTTAAAGTTTTCCTCCCTCACTGCTGCTTAACACAATCTCTGGGCTCAACTATCCTCTGGAATACGTTCAGGCACACAGTTGTTCTCGCAATATTTGCTTGAGCCCAGAAACCTTAGTGGGTATTAGGAAAACATGCAAAAGCCCCCCCAACCCAGTCAAATCAGATTTATTCATGCAGATCTTGCTCCATAAACACCAGCAGATGGAGGATCAACAGTTCCCCCGGCCCGTACGCAGCCAAATTATAAAGTTGTCGAGAACTAAAATTTGTGAGGGAAACAAGCCTTTCTTGGAAAGAAGCTGAACGACAGGTTGAAAAATAAATAAAACGGGTTGAGACAGAACTAAAGATCTAAACATGTAGATTCTGTGATGATTAAGGAACGATACCAAGAAATTATATTAAATTTAATCGTAGAGGACTAAACTTTATACCTTCTTTGGGTCTCTGTGTGTTTTCCTGCTGACCATAATGGGGTCCTATGAGCACCAGCAGCATGTTCTTCAAGCCCAACTCTTTTCCCCAAAGCAGACTATGGATGCCAGGGATCAGAACCTCTGTTGAGAGCCTGTTGTTTTTGGCTCCGTGTTGCTGGCAGCGGGTCTCGCGCCTCCTTTGGGTTTAGGGTCGAAGCCTCTGTGGTTTGGTCTAATTCATGAACTAGGATAACCATCCAGCAAGAGATCAACGTCCAAACAGTTAAAATTGTTTCTTCACACCACATTGCCAGGCCAAGGAAAAAAAAAAAGGCCACTCTCAAATATTTGTTGTGTTTCTATTCATTTTTCATCAATATATGGTATTAAAGATGAGTAAGCCTTACCCTGACCCACATCCCAAAGATTCCTAATGGGGATAATGTTTTGACTCTGCATCATGTGGAGTTAAACAGATGGATGCAGTGTCTGCTAACCCGATCCTAAGTATTGTTATTGTTCTTTGAAAACACACACAAAAATGTAAAAGCCTTTTTGTTGTGACTTGCGTTTTTTTTTTTTTTTCTTATGTCAAAATCCGAGCCAGCTGTTTTACACTCTTCCAGTTCCACTCCAATCAATCTGTCCTTTGCTCTGTCAACCCTAAAAGCAAATAACAGCCAACGTTTGCACACGCACCATGCCACCCAACATGTGTGTTGGGTGTCCAGGAAACTCACGCCGGCTCGCGGGAATACCGCGGTGGGAGCCACACGAAGATGTACGCACTCGGGAGGACGGGAATACGCAACACATGCGATCGTGATGCATTGTTTTGAACTGTAGGCACGTTTAGCAGTTTCCCCCGATGTCCTTGATAAGTGTACTTGACAGTGGGAAGGGTTTGCTCGGCAATGACCGCATGGGAAGAGACTGCTGCAAAGCAAGTTAAATGCAATTATTTTCTGAGCCGGAGTGGTGTTTCCAGGTGGTATTTAAAATTTGAAGGCAGGTACATTTAGAAATAAGGCAGTGTTTCATAATAGGACCGTAAGCACATACCCGTAAAGGCCGGGGTTCCTCCTGTCTTTCAAAAACAATAATTGAGCCATTGAGAGCACTCAAAAACCTGCATGCAACGGCAAAAACATCATACCCTAAATTGATTCTCCACTTGTACAATAAGAAGGAAGATAAGAAATGGTTCAATTAAAGACATGTGAATTTCTTTAACATTGGTTTTCCTTCCTTGAGTAGGAAGATGAATCTGTCCGCACAGGACTGGGAAGCGTTGCATACCGTTCCTGTAATGCTGCACACCCATACTTACTGAGCTGTGCTCCAGTGAAAAGCTCATGAAAGAGATAATGGGTTCAATCGCCCATGCACATAGAGGAGATCATAGCGTAGCCAGTAAAAACATTTAGTCAAATCTGCTGGTCACGGGTTCGTGTTTGATCCCAGAAATAACAAGTATGCCCCGTTTGTTTAGACTTTTGCACCCACGACATGTTTAGACGGAGCTGATACGAATGTTTGTCATGGATGTCGTCGTGGTTGCTTAAACGTAGGAAAACACGTGAACATGTTTTTTCGTAAGAAGGGGGAGAAAATATAAGCAGGAAGTAATAAGATGGTTGTTCTTGAGTTGGATCATCCGATCACACAGCAGGAAAATTGGACCCGAATCTGTTTGTTTTTGCCAGTATGGTACCAATAGCTGACTTTTTTACTCCATTGTGAACGGTCAAATTCTGATCTTTTCAACCGCAAAGACACTGGGATAGTACTATGTCCATGTTTGGTACAAATTCTGATTCACACTGCCGTCAAAACAATTACGATCAATTTTACCTGATTTGTTTTTTTTTTATGTCATTGAAACGAGACATGGATCACAATTCTGCACCATAATAAGGGAGACATGGTAAATGTAGACGCAAATAATGGTTAAAAATCAATCAACATCAATCAAAACTACTTTATTTGTGCAGCCATTCGACGCAAATGACACGAGTCAGAAGCAAGACACGATGGCAAAGTAAAGTGCAGCCACTTTGGTAAAAATGGTCAAAATGTAACATGAACTGATCGATACTACTGCACTGTTGTGCTAATGTTAACACACAGCCTCACAGTTAGTGCAAATATTGGTCCACTGGACGTTATGTAATATAGGAGAAGAATTTAAAAAAATGGAGTATTGTTGTAACTTGGGACCATTTTGCATTTACTCACAGACCGGCATATAATTACATCACTATCTCAATATGTAAGCAGGGTGATCAGTTCGGGGACCCTTAAGTCAGAGCCTTTAGGTAAAAATTTGATTGGAGCATCAAGAGTTGGACGTTAACAGTGACCCCCCTCAGATGTTACAGGGTCATTTTTAAATGAGTAAGATGGAGATTTGTTTTCTTCCCTCAGTGGCGACTTCCAAACCGAAGGTGGTTTGTATCACCTGGTAGCTTTTGGGTGTGATACGCAACTGATCCAAACATTTTTGTCTTTGTCTTTAAGTAAAAATTGCAGTTCTTAGTGTATGAAGAATCAGTCTATTTATATAGCGCCAATTTACAACAGATGTAGTTTCAAGGCACTTTACGAGAAAAATCTATTCAAATCAGTCCCTCCAGAAGGAAAAAAAAAACGCAATTCTGCGATCGCAAAAAATTCAGCAAAATCAAGAAAAGGGTGCACAACATGCGGGGGTGCTTATAATTTTTAAAAGGGCAAAATATTTACCACATAAGTTGCAGCTAAGCGCAGAAATTGCAGAATTATGTAAATGTGCCTGATTTTACTGATCCTGCATTTTTTGGCAGAAATTTGAAATAATTGATTATTGATTGATGACGCTAACCCCACCCCTAACCCAGCCAAAATTTAATGGTCCGACGCATCGTGTCATGACGCCTCCACCCCGTGCGACACCATAACAAATGGACTGAACTTCATCCAGCGCGTCATCCAGTGTTAAATCATGTTTCCTTCTAACTATAGGGCAAATAATCTGTGAGAGAAGCATGTTTTTTTTTCCTACGTTTGTATAAAAGAAACTTTCCATGTTTTTTGCACTTGTCCGCATTTGTGGCCAGCGTTTTTCTGTGGGCACGGTCAAATCGTAGATACATCATTACAAATCAGTTTGACAAAGTTTCCAATCTAAGAAAACCCAGCAGATTGCATCGAGTCATTGATTTGCAACATTCACTCCTCTGGAATCAGCAGACCAAAACAATGGCTTGTGTTGTCGTTGACTTTACAGCAAGCCCTCATACTGAGCATGCATGTAGCGACAGTGGAGAGGAAAAACTCCCCTTTAACAGGAAGAAACCTCCAGCAGAACCAGGCTTAGTACAAGCAGCCATCTCCCATGACCCTGTAGAGTGAGAAATTAAGAAGGTCCTTCTCCCAGCCGGATTAGGCTGTCCTCTCTACCTCTTCCAAACTATAAGCTTTCATCGAAATGTTTGTGTTAATATTATTGACACACAGAACAAAAATATTTGTTTCAATATAATTCTCATTCAACACGAGTTTGACTGATGGTTTGTTCTCGTTTTGTTTTCTCGCATCTTCTGCAGGTTACCTCATTATGACGGACGAGTGGTTCTCTGAGTATGTTTACGAGGTGGTCGTGGACAAGAAGTTTCTCTCCTCCGAAGTCATGGAAGTGATGCAACAGGAAGCCTTCGTGCTCCCCGCGTGGGACCCAATGGGGTCGTTAGCATAAATCCAGAAATCCAGGTTTTACTCCAAGCCCTAAGTCTGGTCGACGGCACCCCGTTCCCCAGCCGCTTTTACCTCCCAATATTTCTCCCACCCCCTTTCCCCGCCCCCCCCAAAAGAGCTTGTTCTTATAGGAAAAATAAAAACTTTTCTTTTTTACTCGACTTCCTGTGTCTTTTGTCTGCATCCGATAGTTAACTAAGTTAATGTACACCTGTCTGCACCGTTTCCAGATTCAAGTTGGGGTCGAGCTGAAACCGTTAAAATGAGGCATGAAAGCTTGCATGTTCTTTGCAAATCAGGAATTTTAGTTTAGAAAAGGGGAAATACGAATAGGGAAACAACAACTAAGGTCTTGTTTCTGGGTAAAAGCTCAAGTTTAAGTCCTCAGTAGTCTGACCAAACAAAGACGAAAATCAAGCCTGATGTTAGCCCAGCATTATTTTCTCTGAACAGTGGGACAAAATAAAAAGTACCCAGGGAAGATTCCTGCATCCAACAGAACCGCTTTAAAAAAACTGGAGATGCAGGAAAGGATAAACACGCATTTGACATTACAATGTGTTACTTTAAAGGTTTAGCTTCCTCTTAAGCTCTTTGTGGAAAAAATGAAACCTTGATCTTTTCCAGGTTTGCACATTTTACTATTGAACTAAAAAAAAAAAAAACATGCATTTTTCTAGGTAAACACTTTAAACCTATAATAACCACAGTGCACAAATCTCTAAACCACTATAACTAACACTTTGTTAAAGCAGCTTTTGATAAAATTCCAGCTTTCCATTTGTAGGAGTCGGATCAGTCACTCAATTTTATAATATTACTCAAGACGGAACTGAAAGTTACCAAAATGCGACAAGAGCAACATAGCACTTTTCTCTTGAAAAGCATTAACGGCGTTCTCATGCGTCAAAACAACCCTTTCTTGTCACACTGGTTAATGAACATCACGTTTGGAGATGGTTTATCAATCTAATGAGCCTAAGCTGCAGTATCACAGATCGGGTCAGCATTATTTCATTATGAAGGTTTTATCAGATTGTGAAAAGTGCGGCTTGTGTGCACGAGTATGTTACACTCAGATACTGTGCAGTCAGACCAATTTAATCTGTTTTTTGGGGGGTTTTCCCTGTCGATTATGAGTCAACAGCACTTCATTAAGTAAGAAAAGGAAGTATAAATGGACTAAAAACTGCATCCCATTTGTATTTGTAGTATCTGTATTTGTGTGTACACAGTTAAAATACGTTTTCCTCTAAATAGTTTCATCTCATGCCAATTGCCATTGTATGTTCAATACATGTCAAAGTAAGATCCCACAAAATTGTGGAAAGCTGATAGGATTGTGAACTTGTTTTGTCTCCTTAAAACAGTAACTGTGCCTTTTTCTTATTTAATTTGTGAAACGAGTGTGTGTCAGAGTTGTGACGTTTCCAGGTGCGGGATGCAGAACAAAGCCTGTGAACTTTCGAACCCCGTGCAACCGGGCTTATGGTTTCTGACTTCAAAAAGGGGTCTTATGATTTTATTTTTATTTTTTTCTTAAATAGAAGCTGTTTGTGTCTGACAGGGAGAATTAGCCCATCACTGAACCACGCGGGACCAGCCACCACACAACGAACCTCACAACCGTCAGCCCCACTCCATTTTCTCTCCGCTTCTTTGTTGTTTGCGTGCCTCTGCAGCGACGAGGATTAACCTACTACCTCAGCTGATGCTGATTGGAATTACGGTCTACACTCAAGGCCAAGAAGAAGGAGGGTATGGTTGATTTTTGGCATCAACATCCATGGTTTCGGCTCACGGTGGTGTCTGTCTCCCCCTTTCTTATACACACACACACACACACACACACAAATGAAGGCCAAGTTGACCCACTGCACTGCTGCACCTGGCAGGACGCCACTTGGCACCAAGTGTTGCGGGTGCCTGGAAGTGGGTTACTATGACCAGGGCACAGACTGTCTCAGAGTTCCATAAGCTCTCTGAAGTTGACAAGTTTGCAGTTTTATCTCATTTTTTCCTGCTATGTTCACACTATTTCTCGTGCACCTTTTGTACAGTTTTCCCAGTATCCATCAAGGCGTCCTGGATTAAGGGCAAGGATCTTGATTTTAAAGCTCCGTGTGGGAGTGTGTGTGCTTGCATGAGAAGGCACACACATCTCTCAGTGTGTGTGTGTGTGTGTTTGCTTCCTAAGCCCGAGCAAGCAGAATACGGCCTGCTGTAAGCCCAGGCATGTGGGATTTGTGTGATTGGGTTTAGTTAACGCTGATAGCCGACGTTTTGGGTTCTGGATGAGCAGACACTCTGTGGACGACGCAGACCGTCCTGCTAAAAATACGAAGGTAAGACCTCACAGTCACCCCGTCTGGACTCACTAAGAGCAGGTTCATTGTAATCCGTTATAAACTAGACATTTCCATTGCTACTTGGTGTTCTGTGAGCCTTTTAGGTCTGTTTTCCTTGAAAAAATCAGAACAACTTTTAAACTAGCTTTGTTTGGAAAGTTACATTGAGGTTTTATGGGTTTTAAAACTAAGTGTTGGGGTTAACTGTGAGGGAAGTCTTGTTTTCGCTAATCTGAACGATTAGTGCAAGGTCATATTTCAAACTCGAACGAGCTGTAAAGAAATTAAAGTTAAAGGTTTCTTAAACGGAATTAAATGAATTTAAGTTTCGATCCCCCCTCTCTGCGAGAGGGGGGATCGAGGTCAGATCCCGACGTCCATTTGACGTTTGTGTTTTGAGGAACCCCCATCATTACCAACGCAATACCGGGCATAACCTTTTAACCCCCCACCCCTCAGGTCGGGCCTCTGTCACTTCTTAAAGTGAATTCTCCGTAGCAGAAGGCTTGAGATTTTAACCTCAGGAGTCTTGCGGGAATGGAAATGTCAACATGCGGCCACCGGGGTATTGCGATCTTGTTAGAGCAGGAAAGAGTATGGCAGCAATCCACAAGCAAATAACGTGCCTCGTGTGAATGCAAAGGAGTTAAGGTTTATGGTTACATTATTGCTATAAGTCCATAAGTATTTGCACCTTAGGGAAACTCAATTACCGTGTTTCATGACCCAGAATAACAACGGTAGTGTTTAAAGCTGCTGCTTTGTGTTTTTATCTCATATCATGTGTTTTTCATGTTTTTTTTTATCGCAAAAACAGTCGCTCACATCCTTGTCACAAAAAAAAAAAATCGATTACCTGTTTAACCATTTCACATCCCTATCTTTTACATAATGGTAAAATCAATGAATGCAACTTGTTGTATTAACCTTAGATAATGACTTGCAAAACTAATCACACCCCATGAATGTATTTGTCACATTTTTTTCTTACTGCACTTTATTCTGTCACGGTCTTATGTTGCCAATGCAACACAAAGTGGGTCGTCATTTTTTTGTTGACAGAAAAACTTTTTCCACTTTATGTCGGAATTATGTTTTACCCTTACAGGAAAAAATCATAGGGTTTTACATGTGAAAAATCAAATAGGAAAACCATTTAGTACATGTGAAACAAATGAACAAAATACTTGATCTTGAATTTCACCAGATTAGGTAAAAACCATGTGAAAACATGAGAATCACACTTTTTTTTACCAGATTCGAAACACACATTTACTTCACATGTGGTAGATAGCTTTCTCATGTGACTTTTTCATGTATCTTAGTATTTATGCAACATTTCTGTGAAGGCCTTTTTTAGAGTTTTGCTAGGGAACCAATAGCATCAAAAAGATCAAATCAGACAGGTCAGAAATTAAGCTGCGGACTAATTGAAAGTAGGGGTAATTTATAAGATATCTCCCAAAGAACTGCTTGATCCATCATCTCAAAATGGAAAACATGAAACAACTTTAAATCCACCAAGACATGAGAGTCCACCTAAACCTGAGCATCTGTCACTGAGGCAGTCTAGAGTTCCACAGTAAAATATTTGGATATACAGAGATGTTGGAAGGACAATTGCTAGTTATGCTTTCCGTAAATGTAGCCATTTGCCATGCAGGAGACACAGCAGACACGTGGAAATAGGTGCTGTGATTAGATAGGATACCAACCCTTTTACTGTTTTAAACAAGTACCTATCCCTCCTGCACTGAAACATAACTGTGGGAGTATCATGCTGTAGACACACAACCATTTATATTTATATATGTAAATATATATATATATATATATATATATATATATGTTATATATATTTGTTAAAAGTTCAGGTAATCCACTTTGCTATGCTCTTATTTGTGGGTCTGTTTAGTAAAATAATATCAAAAATGGATTAAGCTTTTGAAGAAAAGTTTATGATGACAAAACTGATTTAATATGGGGTGAAGTCAGTTGGCTTCCAGTAGTCAAAAGCATTGCGATCCACTAGAGCTGTTCTGCGGTGGATCACATTTTTCAAGATCCATCTTCTTGCCGCTTATCCGAAGTCACATCGCGGGGGCAAGAGCCCGAGCAGGGAAACCCAGACTTCCCTCTCTCCAGCCATGTCTGCCAGCTCCTCCCGGAGGATTCCGAGGCGCTCCCCGGAGAGCTGGGACACATAGTCCCTCCAGTGCATCCTGGGCCTATCCCGGGGTCTACTTCCGGTGTGACATGCCCGGAAAACCTCACCAGGGAGATGTCCAGGGGGCATCCTGAGAAGGTGCCCGAGCCACCTCAGCTGGCTCCTCTCGATGCGGAGGAGCAGTGGCTCTACTTTGAGCCCCTCCCAGATGGCCGAGCTTCTCACCCTATCTCTAAGGGAGAGCCCGGCCACCCTGCGGAGGAAACTCATTTCCGCTGCTTGTATACGCGATCTCGTTCCTTTGGTAATGACCCACCGCCAATGGCCAAAGGTGAGGGTGGGAACATAAATCGACCAGTAAATCGAGAGCTTTGCCTTTTGGCTCAGCTCCCTCTTCACCACAACGGACTGGTGCAGCGTCCGCATTACTGCAGTCGCTGCACCAATCCGCCTCTCGACCTCAAGCTCTATCCTTCCCTCACTCGTGAACAAGACCCCGAGATACTTAAACTCCTCCACCTGGCGCAGGACCTTAATCCCGACTTGAAGAGGGCACTCCACCCTTTTCCGGCTGAGGACCACTGTCTCAGATTTAGAGGTGCTAATTCGCATCCCGACCGATTCATACTCGGCTGTGTCTCGCTCCAATGAGTGCTGGAGATCCTGGCCTGATGAAGCCAACAGAACCACATAATCTGCAAAAAGCAGAGATCCAACCCTGAGGCCACCAAACCGGACCCCCTCAACAGCTCTGCCCTGCCTTGAAATTCTATCCATAAAAGTAATGAACAGAACCGGTGACAAAGTCCAACTCTCACTGGAAACGGATTCGACTTGCAGCCGGCAATGCGGACCACACTCTGGCACCGGTCGTACAGGGACCCCATACTCCTGGAGCACCCACCTCAAGATTCCCCGGCGAACACGTTCGAACGCCTTCTCCAAGTCCACAAAACACATGGGAGAACTTCCATGCCCCCTCCAGGACCCTGAAGACAGTGTAGAGCTGGTCCACTGTACCACGGCCAGGACGAAAACCCCACTGCTCGTCTTCTATACAGGATTAGACTATCTGGAGGACCCTCCACTCTAGTACCCCTGAATAGACCTTACCAGGGAGGCTGAGGAGTGTGATCCCCCTATAATTGGAACACATCCTCCGGTCCCCTTTCTTAAAGAGGGTAACCACCACCCCAGTCTGCCAGTCCAAGGGCACCAATCCCGATGTCCATGCGATGCTGCATAGGCGTGTCAGCCAAGACAGCCCCACAGCATCCAGAGCCCTGAGGCACTCCGGGTGGATCTCATCCACCCCCGGGGCCCTGCCACCGAGGAGGTTTTTGACTACCTCTGTGACCTCGGCCGTGGTGATTGGAGAGCCCACACCCGGCCCCTCAGTCTCTGCCTCCTCATTGGAAGGCATGTTGGTGGTATTGAGAAGGTCTTCGAAGTATTCCCGCCACCTCCCCACGAAGTCCCGAGTTGAGATCAGCAGCCCCCCATCTCCACGATAGAGTGTTGGTGGAGCACTGCTTCCCCCTCCTGAGACGCCGAACGGTGGACCAGTACTTCTTCGAAGTCGTCCGGTATTCTCTCTCCTTGGCCTCTCCGAACTCCTCCCACGCTCGGGTTTTTGCTTCTGCAACTGCCGAAGCCACATCCCGCTTGGCCTGCTGGTACCTGCCAGCTGCCTCCGGGCCAAAAAGGCCCGATAGGACTCCTTTTTGTTCTTGACGGCATCCCTCTCTGCTGGTGTCCACCAACGAGTTGTGGGATTACCGCCCCGGCAGGCACCAATGACCTTGCGGCCACAATTCCGGTCAGCAACCTCAACAATGGAAGTGCGGAACAGAGCCCATTCAGACTCAATGACCCCCCCCCCCCCCCCCCC
>JAVLVB010000125.1:798911-830783 GCA_032876305.1 Orestias chungarensis | reverse complement strand
GTGTAAGACATGCGACCGCAAGTCCGACGACACGACTACAAAGTAGATCATCGAACCGTAGGCTAGGATGCCCACATGCCAGGTGAGCATATTGTCACTCTTTTGCCTGAACAATGTGTTCGTTATGGACAATCCGCGACGAGCACAGAAGTCCAATAACAAAGGACCATTCAGGTTCAGATCAGGGAGGGCATTCCTCCCAATCACGCCCCTCCAGGTCACACTGTTGTAGCCCACTTGAGCGTTGAAGTCCCCCAGCAGAACAAGAGAATCACTGGTAGGGCTGATCACACCATCCAGCTTATACCCCATCCAGTGTCTCCAAAAAGGGTGGGTACTCTGAACTACTGTTAGGTGCAGAAGCACAAACAGCAGTCAGGACCCGTCCCCCCACCCAGAGGCGAAGGCAGGCTATCCCTTTCATTCACCTAGGTAAACCCCAATGTACAGGCGCAGAGCCGGGGGGCAATGAGTATGCCCACTCCTGCCCGGCGCCTCTCAACCTGAACAACTCCAGAGTGAAAGAGGGTCCAATCCTTCTCAATGATACTGGTTTGAGAACCCAGGCTGTGCGTAGAGGTGAGTACGACTATATCTGGTCGGAACCCCTCAACCTCACGAACAAGCTCAGGTTCCTTTCCCGCCAGAGAAGTGACGAACCATGTCCCTTGGGCTAGCATCTGAAGCCGAGGATCGGTCCCCGTCCCCGGCTGCCGCCCAGCTCACATGGCTCCCGACCCCTATGGCAGCTCCTGCAGGTGGTGGGTTTGCTGGAAGGGGGGCCCATGTGGTCCTTTCGGGCTGAGCCCAACCGGGCCCCATACACGAAGGCCCGGTCACCAGGCTCTCACTGCCCCTGTTTTACGGGGTCAGAAGCTTAAAAACTATGACAGAACACTCCAAGTTGACCCACAAGACGCTCTCAGGAGGGTAATTTCAGACCAATCCACCATAATTCAGTCTCACGAGGCCGTACTCCGCTCTTTATCAGAACAACAACCCGCCACTAATCAGACACTTGATCAAATTACTCACCTTATCCACAACCTATCTCCTAGAGCCGACGATTCAGTCCCTCCGCCATACGAGGGCTTTACAGCCTACCTTCCACGGTCACCTCCACTTCCGCATCACCAATTTCCGGTTCTGGTTTCCCCGCTTAGTTTCACTTCAAGTTCCTGAAAGGTAGTGTTGCAGTGTTCATTGGTTTTTGCCCATTCACCGCAGTCATTTCTCAATGATGCTGCCAAGAAAGCGTTGTATCCGGTCAGTTATCCGGTAAGACGCTAAAATGGGCGGAGGCTTAAATTCACAGATACCCAGAGTTTGGATTAACTTTTCAACCGTTCCATTATGATTTCAATGAGGTTTTTGGTCACAAGACTGATACACAAGATGAAGCTAGGCTCTAGGTCTGTTGCCGAGTTTGCTATTGAATTTAGGACCCATGTCGCCAGTTTGGATTGGGATCCTGGCTCCCTTAAGAGCAAATGTTTTCATGCTTTAAATGAATCCTTACCATACCAACTACCTTTATTCAATGAACCACCTTCTCTTGAGGAATTGATAACCTTAGCACCCCGAGTAGATGGTCGTCTGAGAGAAAAGAGACCAGTTGAGGGCTTACCGCAGAACACCCTCTAGTCAGGCCTCCACTGTTAGTCAGCCTCCTTTAACTGCAGAATCTGTTTCTAGAGCATCCTCTGAGCCCCGCAGATTGTCACCTCCGGGAACGGAACCCATGCAGGTCGGACGAACCAGGCTCACACCGAAGGAACGGCAGAGGAGGATGCAGTCCGAAGAGTGTCTTTACTGCGGAACCCCAGGTCATTTCATTGCAACCTGTCGATCCCTCAGGAAGGAGAAGCTACCCGAGAAGGTCCGTCTGTGAACGCGAGGCCACAGACATACCAAACCATCCTTTTCAGTCAGCCTCGTCTTCTCCTTCCTGCCTCACTAATCCACAACCAAGACTCCATTTAACTCTCCGTCGTTATAGATTCCGGTTGCGAAAAGTCCCTCATTGCTCAATCCCTAGACGATCAGTTACAGATCCCTACCACACTCCTTGAGGTTCCCCTTCGTGTGTCGGCCTTGGACGGCCGGCCTCTACCACAAGTCACCCACATCACTCACCCTCCGGAAATGATCATCACGGGTAACCATACTGATCAACTGTCCTTTTATGTGTTTTCTTCATCCCAACCCAACATAACTTAAGGTTTCGACTGGCTCCATACTTACAATCCCACCATAAACTGGTCAGACTGCACAATAACTTCTTGGTCCACTAACTGCCTCTCCTCCTGTCTCCAGGCTCGGTACTGAGAGGTCGTTTGGAGGAAAGGACAGATAGAGCTGGTTATCATCTGCATAGCAGTGATAGGAGAAGCCATGAGAATGGATGATTGGGCTCAGTGAAGTAGTGTACATGGCAAAGAGGAGGGGCCCCAGCACTGAGCCTTGGGGCACCCCTGTGGTGAGGTGGAGTCAATGTTTGGCCTTGCCAGGCCACCTTGAAGGATTGTCCGGTGAGGTAGGATTCAAACCAGGAGTGTGCACTGCCCTCAATGTCTCAATGTTTCTGTCATTCATCATCTCCTGTGCTCAAACCTAAACGTGAAGATTCCCTGGACAGTCACAACCATCTGGTTCCCATTCCTCAGTGCTCAGCTCGGTCTGCTGCTTCCACTCCACCTGCCGCGCAACCCCCTCCCCCCACCGCAACCATTCCTCAAGTCTCAACAACTCACTCCTCCCTGGTATCAACCTTTAACCATTACCAAGTAAGATCTACACAATTATTCACCATCCCTCCCTGCTTCAACTCACCTGCTCTGTCTTTATCTCCAGAAGCCTCCGGTCTCCCAGGTCGCCCTTGCCGTTCTCTGTGTCCCCTGGATTCCCTGCTGTTTCCGCTGTTTCCAGTCTCAAGACCATCCTAAAAAACATCTTCAATACACTCTTATTATTGTACTCCTGAGAGTCCTCTGTTTTATATGGGTCAGAAGCTTAAAAACTATGACAATATGTTAGGTCATATGTGTGAGTGCATTAGTTTTGTCACATACTATTTGGTTCACTTTTCATCTGAATAGTAAACATAAATAAATAAATCACTTGCGGGACAGTGAAATATTAAACATTCAAAAATAATTTTTGACAGTAAAGTGAAGCTGAGGACACAAGACAATAATCTCATACCTAAATTGCTTTCTGAATTTCGCTGTTCTTCATAGGTCATTTTATTTGGCTCCTGATTAATGTCCTGTGTCGTTTCTGAGCCCCTAGATTACATCTTGTAGCTGCATTCAATGGTTATAGTTTCAATACCACATTTAAGCTTAAACACCAACGACCACAGTGGCAAATATGGCTTAATGTCTAACACAAATGTTCTGCAAGCTGTGCAAGAATCCTTAATGAAAAGGAGACATGTTTAAGATAATTTTCTTACGCTGAAGGCCAAAGGCCATAATGTGCTTTTTTTCCCATGTTACCTAACTTTGCGTGCAACTTCGTAGTCAGGGGAATTCATCTCTGCTTGAGGGCAGGATGCTGTGAACTCCATTTGCCACCAAAAATGTGTTTTCACATCTGCCTTATCAGGCCCTTTTTCAATACAGAATGTACAAAAAAACTGTTTTTCTTTTCCTCTGGGAGTAGTTTCCTCATAAACGACTACAAGTTCCTCTGGCCCGGTAAGTGATGTTTGTGCAGATGTGGCGGCCGCGCTGCCTTTCGGGCTCGCGACTAAATAGTTTTCTCCTCCTTTCCCTCTGTTCGCTGTTTATTTTACAATCAGCCCAAGGTTGGAACAGTATGATGTCAGGAAGGCGCAGGAAGGTATCGAAGAAAACAAGGATTTTATTAATTAGGGGTTCAGAAGGCATTTAGTCTGGTCTGTCTGTGCGCACAATGTGTGCAGTGTTGTTGCTTTCTGTTTGTGTAATGAAATATTTAGCATTGAAAAAGCTTTGCCCCATGTAAACATAGCTTTCCAGACATAAATTTCCTAAATAATAAAAATTATAGCAGGTAGGTTTTCCTTTTAGGTGAATACAATCAATTTACAATCAAGTTGATATATAGACATATTTGCTTTTTATTCATCCATGTGGACAGAAATGTCAGCTAGGTTAAGATACCAGACTGCATTATATTCAGGTCCTTCCACACTTATAAGGATGCGTGAAAAGTCTTAAACCTGCCTAATCTACAATTGAAGTTGCTCAAACAACCAAACACAAATAAAACGCCCACCTTTAGTTTGCCTGCATCCATACAATAGTAACATTAGTCAAGAAATTATGAAACAGTTAATATAAATGCTTAGCACGAATACAGATCCTACGTATGCTGAAAGAAAAATCCATTCGTCTTTTCCTACAAAATTGAACCAGGTTGCAGCATACGCCTCAGGGTTTCTTTTTTTAATTATATCATTTTTACAGCATCCTGTGTTTTCATTTTTGTTGTCTTCTCTTCCATTTTTCCATAGGATTTATTTGAATTGGCCTCATTCAGGGTTAATTACTTGTCTGTGTGGAATGCTGGATATGGAGGGAAGACTCTACCTTGTAGTCTAAATAACTGAGAGGCCATTCACAGAGTCTTTCAAAAAAAAAACTCCACCCAGCAGTGCTTTTGCAATTCCCTGTTTTGTTTTAGTCTCTTTGTTGTTGTTGTTTTCAGGTAGAGGCTTTGTTGCTGATTAAGCTCAGTTCTGAGTCTCATCAGACTAAAGCCTACAGTTCCAGGTAAAACTCAAGGTGGCTGCATTAAGAAGTATCCATATATGGGCGACTGCTGTACATCTACACGAAGTGCCTCCCTCCCCTTCCCAAAAGCGCTTTTTCAAATGTTTACAAAAGGGGAAAAAACTTTTATATGTATAACTAATGATATTTTCTTTAATTTAAACAGCCCAGTTAAAATGTTTTGCCTGTGTGTCATATCCTATTTCCAACCAAAAACAACAGGAAATAATTCATTACTTATGAAAATTTCAGATTAATCAAACGAAATCTATCAAATGCTTAATTTTCATTTCTTTTATAGCAATTGTCAGGGGTCCCGGTAAATGTATGTCTTTGTTTTTTTCCTTTCCAAAATGTTCTAAAACGAAAGAAGATCACGTTTAAGCATGTGGCCCAACTGTCAGAGTCAAATCAGGATTTATAAGGCCATGCCCTCGTTATTAGATGCAAGTCAAAGAGAAAAAGGAAAGTTGGCCAATCGTGGTGCGAGTGCGCCTTCGTCAGAAGTCCAAACATTTTTTCAGGAAAGGCCCTGGGAGTTGTCGAAGTGGACCGTGATAAGAGCGTTATCTTCCCACACCCGCTCCTTACGTCTGCAGTCCATCCTGCAGGGCGTTGTGTGTTTAATAAATGTTTGATTTGTTGTCACACTGCAGATACGAGGAGCAGGCACCCACCGACATCTGCTCAAGATGTTGGAGGAAATGCTTTTCTGCTTGGCTCCACTCTGCTCGTTAAACATTTCATCGGTTACAATCACTTCGAGCCAACTGTGCGTTTGCGGGCCTGCAGTCATTTACACGGCGTGTCCATTACACAGCTTGGACATACGTGATAGGGTGAACACCGGTGGGCGAAGCTGTGGTTGGTCAAGTGTTGGCTTTCGTGTCCCCGAGCTTCCCGCGGATCGTATCACAGTCAACACAGTTTGGATGTGTTGTAATTTTACCTTAATGACATTTATTTAGATTTGTATCTGAGACTACAAAAAGAACATTGTTACAGAACAACTATTGGGTTAAATGAAGGTTTGAATACCTGGGGCCTGCGTCATGTTTCAGCTGCCCATAAGTGGTGAACCTTTTCAATATACAGATCAAATCCCCAGATGGGGTTCTCACATGGTTTCACTTAGAGTGGAGGAGCAGTGAACATTTTGCAGAGATAAAAATAAATCTGATTTTATTTTCTCGGCACCCCCATTTATCATGCGATGACCTTAGATTTTTGTAATCACCTCCTAGTGGGGGCCGTACCTTTTATTGGAAACTGAGGACCAAAAACAGTTATTTTGCCTTGTGCCGCGATTTGTAATTGATGTAGGGTGTTCCTCGAGAAGCAGCGACTGTAGCCTCATATACAGTGACTTATAGTTGTTTTTTTAAATTATTTTATGAGAAACATTAATAAAAAGTAGCGAAGAATTGTGGAGGGGAAATGATACATGTCATCTGCATGTGTAAAAACTTCATATTTTCCCTGAAAGTCCTGGATGAAATATTATTGTTGGACAACACTTGTGAAGGGATGTAAAATTGGAAGTTACAATAAGACATAAAATAAGAGACGTACAAGTCTGTGATTGTGCCATCCTAACTAAAAGTTACTAATACTTTTGCAGGGCACCATATCTCTACTGATTGCTGATCTCACGCATAAGACATTCCAAAATTTTACTGGATCCTCGTCAATTTGTATTTTTTTTTTTAAGCTGTTGCTCAAGTAGACAAAAATCCAAGATTTGCAGCAATAACCATGAGGAGTGTGCTGGGGGTTGTCACACACGGTGAGTCCTCCCACCGTCTTGCACGGAAAACAGCACGCACAAAAATAATTCCTGGAAGAAAATTTTACAACTCTCTTTTGAAGACACTGAGAAAAGATGCAGATTTTGGTGTTATACGTGTTTTAACTTGTTTCGAAAAGGCATTTCTGATAGATATGTGTTTATGTGATATATTTTACTGTATCAGTGGAAACAAAAATCCAAAAAAAAACAATTTCATCTCAGAAGAGCAGGTGTGCATCACTAAATGTAAGTGGAGGGGGATGTGCAACAGGTGAGAAAAAGGAAGAAAAGGAAAACAGAGCAGATTCGGTGTCTGGTGTCTCCCTGTCTGGAGCTCCCTGAACATTACCAAACTTCTCCTAGAGGTTTGGACTTACCCCTCTGCCAGCACCGTGAGACTCTGTGCTCGTAAATGTGAGCTCTGCCATGACCGTAGCATGTCAGAGCCACGCCATGCTTTCTTTTTTGCCTTATTAGCCCATCAGTTCCAGCATCTGATATGGTGATGTGCAGGGTGTGCCTGCACAAATGCTCCTACATTGTCTAAGTGCGTGCATACATGCATCCATCTGCGCATAAGTCTGTGTATAATGCATGTGTGCGTGAGTGCGTGCGTTTGTGTGTGTGTGTCTATATGTCTGTGTTTCAAGCCAGTGAGAGAGGGGCAACAAGGGAGGGAGAGGGAGAGGGAGAGGGTGGGAGAAATGAGAGAGGCAGGAGAGCTCAATGGGCAAACACGACGTCCTGATGAGCAAGTGAGGCTGTTTCTCTGGCAAGTTTTTGCAGAACCCCATAATCCTTTAAGTTTTAGGTAAAAGTTGTTGCGCTCTCTCTTTGCACTTTATTTATTTTACATTTTTTTCCTACAGGTTCTATTTTTTCTTTTACTCTGTTCCCATCTTAAGGTAAAGTATGTGTTTCAGCTGCAATGAAATAGTTTTAGCAGTTAAAACTTTTATTCTTTTTTTTAGTAACTTTACCAATTTAAGATGAAACATTTGAGATATTGTTGGATGCAGATTTGGATGAGGTATTAGACCATTTGGAACAATGTACAGTCTACTGATCTTTGATGCTTGTTAGTTTCTTTCTCACATATTTTATTTAAATGTTGACCGAAACCTTTTGTTGCTTTAGTAACAATAAAAAGATTTGTAGGATATTAAACCAGAAAAAAACAACTGTATAAAGTATGCCTGTATAAATGATGCATGCTGTTTCTTGTTTTATTTCATTTTTCATTAGATATTGGATATATGTTTCTCAGTCCAGATGTCGAGAGAGGCATTTAAAGCCTTTTCAATAAGTGGTTTCAAACATAAATAACTTTAATAGTTGGTGAATTATGTGACCTTTTACAGTTTTTATTTGCATATTCGTTATAGTTTCATTGTTAACAGTTTGTCTTTCCTTTCTTGTTTGTTTCGTATTTTAGTGAAAACTTGAAGGAATGTAGAAGTACCAAAAAAAAAAATGAAGAGCAGAAACTTTGCCATGCATTTGTTTTGCATTAGATTCGAAGTATTTGACAGGATCTTGGATTAGAATAACAGAATTCTGAAGTGGTCTGGTGATCCATTGATACTTTAGCAAACTCTGTAAGCAATCTTATTGGTAGCTAAACACATCATACTGCTTTGTCTAAATGCATTTTTGTACCAGAACAATCTTGTCTGTTTTTTAACAGTAAGTTTAACGTTTTTTTCCTTCTATTTTTGTGTATGTTAATGTTCTCCTAGAAGTATTAAAACTAGCTATTTATCAAACGAAACTTTCTTTTAAAAGTTTCACAATACCAGTACATTAATCTATCCATGCTGATGGGATTTTGTTCCTGTTTACACTTTAGTTGTTTTTTTATGTGAAACTCATTTTGGAAAACTGACCGATGTAAAATCTTTTCAGATTAATGCCTCAATATATTTCCAAGCTAGTTTTTTTTTGTGTGTCATGCTTTGCCAGAAATGTTCAGATGTTTGATTTTCTTATTGATATACCTTTAATTAAAAGAACCCTATAAATTGCAACAGTCAGCATAGATTAAAATTTAAGCAAAACACAGAGATTATAATAATGACACAACCTGACGTAATGCTCAGGGTATTCTACACTTCTTTCCAAATGTCCAACGACGAGAATAAACATGGAAAAATGGATGTACGGTACCAGAATCTCTCATAATAATAATAAAGCCCTTTTTATATATAGAAAGTTTTATTTTGCTGAGAACTGAATGTGGAATGTAAACTTTTTGCTTTGAATGATTTTGTTTTCCATCTGTGTTGCAGTTTGTCTCATCGCCAAGGGTCTCGGAGGACGAGCTCCTTGTGGAGAAGAGTCAAGATTGCTGCACTTTTGTGTTCCCCACATTTTCTCTAAGCCCCTCTTTTGTCTTGAACACCTGTCTTTTCTTCTCTTGCTCAACAGACGTCCCAACATTGAGTCGTCTCCTACGCACATACACCCCTACTCATTTGTCATCCTTCTTCTTTTACGTTAATCTTTCACCCGTCCATAAAGGACAGATTTGCTTCCCAGAGAACTGTCACACACTGTGTCCATACCCTTACCAAGCTCCCCTGATCCTTCTGCCCCCCTCATGGGCACTATATCAGGCAACAGCACCACAATCCCTTCATCGTCGCTGAGAGTGTTTCTCCACTCCTAACTGCTTTGCCAACTCCAATACCAACGCCGCCCAATGGAGACAAAAGATATGATGATGACGAATATGTCAACAATGGACAAAGGGGAGAATGAAGGGGAGAGGGACAAAGGGAGAGAGGAGGTAGAGGGGCAAGAGGAGGAAACACAACAAGAAAATGGTAGATTGGTTCTGGCTGATGGTCTTGGAGACAGAGGACCAAAGAGCCTAAACTCCGGCCCCGGTCAACAGGTGTCCAATGGCTACACAACTTCCACCCCTCAGAGCCCCAGAGAGGGATCGGCACCAGCAACGGCTGCAGGGCCAGCCCCCGGGCTCACAGGGGGAACTGGGACAACGGGTCAACTAGGAGGCCTGAGAACACTGGTGGTCCAGCAGACCAGCTTAGACAGGCCCAGAGAGACCTGGAGCAAAAAGATGGACTTCCTGCTGTCTGTGATTGGCTATGCCGTGGATCTTGGAAACGTCTGGCGATTCCCATACATCTGCTATCAGAACGGAGGAGGTGAGAAATCAAGAGATACTTGGAAGAGTATGGAAGAGGGAGGCATTCGAGCTTTTATGTAAAATCTGAACTATTTGATAGTGTGGACAGTACCACAGTGAGTCTCTAGGTCAGTTTGTTGCATGACCATTCATTGGTAAGGTTGGAGAAAAGTCTTCTTTTAAATCTTTTTGTACGCTTTTTCACATAAATGATAAAAAAGTAACCCATATTTGTAGGTATTTATAAGTAACACTTAGATAAATAAATTTTGTGCCAAATGTCAGAAACTAAAAAGGAAAGTTTGTGCTTCCAAAAAGCCCGTCTTACCTAACTTGCTCCCCGACTTCGCCAGTCTCACCTAGCACCAAACACGGCCTTCGATTTTTATTGAATCTGCAATAATAAAATCTTTGCAATTTCCTGTGTTCCATGCATGTGGGCGCGTGCCTCGGGGCAAGGTAAGAGATCGAGACTGGGAGACACTTGATAGAGGCAACAGTATTAATTGTGCTTTGTATAAGCACGCCTTCAGTATCAGTCGCTCTCCATGCTTAATAACCTGTCTTCCAGGCAGCTGCTCAATCAAACCCTTATCTTCTTTTTTATGTCACAAAGAGGCTCGGAGCGTGCAACTACGCACCGCGCTGTCCGCACATGTGTACGTAAAGTAAGTTAATTATCAGATAGGAGGGAAGGAGCAGTTAGATCTGTCCAAATATCTAACATCTATCTTGGTGCTTCTCCTCTTTGTTGTGTTTGGCCACTAATTCTCTTTTGGTTTTTCCTTTTGTCCTTTCTTTGCTTTACCAAAAACCGCGTTAAGGTACTCTGAATTTGGAAGAAAGGTAAACAGTTGATTCTGTTGAAACCTCACTGGCCACAACAAAGCTAGGAACAAGTCTGCACGAGGGTGTTTTGAGTGATTTAAAGATTATGAAAGTCCAGTGATGTCTGAAACACGTAGAAATCAAGAAAAGATGGAAGAGTATATGAGCATGTAAATATTGGCACGATGCGAACACATTTAGGAAGAAAAAAATATTAAGGATTAAGAAAGAAGAATTTCAGCTAAACCTGATCAGCTAACTGGGTTTTTTACTGGGGTGGTTAAACAAAAACCCCACACCCAGGATTGACTGTCAACAGGTTTATATTACAAAGAAAGATAAGTCATCTTACATTTAATCAGACACTGGCGGACAATGTGGACTTAGTCCAAGAAATCAGTCCACTTATAGGTAAGAAAACTGATGATGGTGTGACGTTAAATGGTAAAAAATATGAACAAGAACAAAAAGCATGAGAATGTCCATCCATCATATTTGTTCAGGAAAGATCTAGGATTCTACGTCCCCTGAGCTGAATGCGATTTAGTGCAAAACATGCATATAAACCACAGAGCACAAGCAAAAGAACTAAAAAAAAGCTGGCAGAATCTTGCATGAAACTGTCATTATCCATGGTACAAACAAAAAAAGGTAATGCCTTGGAGTTGCTGTCTCAAAAGCCCCTTCTGAATCCTGTAATACCTGTAAATACAAGTGGTAAGAGCTTAAAAGGTGTGCACAAACAAATCAGACCACAAACCTGACTTGGGCACAAAGTGAAGCGGAACGGGCCAAGCTAGTTTCAGAAAAGGGAAGAAAGTCTATGTTGGTTTTGATGTGGTTTAATTCTCATGGTAAAACGGACAACACTGATATGGCTTGTTTCATTCATACTGAAAACTAGAGCCACATGTATCTTTTCACAAACACATTTATACAAACATTGAAAGCTAATTTAGGTTTAGGAACTTTGCTTCAACAGTGAGGCGGATCTGAACTTATTCAATCCACTGAGCCACAATTAACAATTGCCTTTAAGGAAAATAAAAGTTCAACCATGACTTTGAAGCAAGTTAGAACAAATTCTCTAATAATTGATGTTTTACTACTAATAATCTTGGTCTGACTTAAAGCAGGACAAGCTTAGTGTAATGTATTATAATGCTCATAGCTAGTACTCGTTGGGCGAATGGCAGTATATAATCTTCATAGTTGACCAGGTTATCACAAGGCAATGCAGAGAGAAACAAGACACTCAGACCTAAGGCCCAATTAAGGGACCTTAGTTGGAGGTTCTTGAAGAAACCACTGCATGCAGGTTTGAGAACATTCATTCATTTACAAAGATAATGTTTTTTCCCTATAATAATTGTTGTGTTTTTTTAAACTACTAATCCTTTTTCTTCTTCTCCGCATTTATCCCTCTCTGCCTCTTCTTCTCCTCAGGTGCCTTTTTGCTGCCTTACCTGTTGATGGCTGTCTTTGGAGGAGTGCCACTGTTTTACATGGAGCTAGCGCTCGGTCAGTTCCACCGCAGCGGCTGCATCTCCATCTGGAAACACATCTGCCCCATCTTCAAAGGTAACCGAAGCCACAGGGTTGCGCAAAGCAATCCACTCAGAGATGCAGCGCTTAGAGAGAGCACAAGACTGACCGTGGGGGTCTGACGGACAGTATCTTTAACCTCTGTGCCCCCTCTCAGTGTACTTCTTCAGTTCTTTGTACATCTTCTGAAACGTGGTGACTCTCTGTTATGGAAATTGTCACATTCTCCTGCCAAATGCCAGGTGCTTAGAAATGAGATAGTATGTGTATGTATGTTGGTTCGGAAATGCCACCCTATTGAGCTTTCACAAACCAATCTCTTTGTTTGGAATGTGATTGTCTGCTGTCGCATACATCACACATTTTTTTCTCCTACTATCTCCTGTAACAACGTTTTTTTCCCCCCGACTTACTCAGGAATCGGCCTCGCCATCTGCATCATAGCCCTTTACATCGCCTTCTACTACAACACCATTATGGCCTGGGCCCTCTACTACCTGCTGTCGTCTTTTCGACCCACTCTGCCCTGGACCACCTGCACCAACAGTTGGAACACAGCGAACTGCAAACGCTACTTGTCCTCTGACAACAACGTGTCCTGGTCCAACTCGTCCACATCCCCAGCCGAGGAGTTCTATACGTAAGTGCATGTAAGTCAGACGTTGCGACGAGCAGATAGAGAAAGAGAGAGGTACAGAGAAGCGTCCAGGACGGCGTCCAGACAAGTGATCTGAGCGGTCTGTTCTGGTGTGTAGGAGCTCTGATGAAATTAAATACGTCTAAGGAAAAAAAAAAATAATTCTCATTACCTTGGGGAAAAAGACGCTAACAGCATTTCAGTGCGATCTAACGATGATTACCTCAATTCGTTTTCTTTTTTTATTTTGTGTTTCAAACATGTCATTCAGGAAAGCTTTAGTCAGGGTGCGCTGGATCTCCTCAGCCTTATCAGGCCTTCGCTGCATCGCCTCTGAGGCCCTCCATGGGGGCAGATTCAGCCTTCGTTCATGGTTGATTTTTCCTAATGCGGGTTTTAAAGTAACAAATTCCTCAAGTCCGTCTGGCGCCAGAATTTCCTGTTTTCAGCGCAAATCCCGCAGCTGCATTATCATCCGAGCTCTGTGAGCTTAACCTGTGACCGCATGTCAAACTTACAGTTAATTTTGGTTTCTTCTTTTTTTTTTTTTTCACAAAGTATTTTTTTTCCTCTTTGGCTCCGTGACACGGAGTGTTTGAGAAAGAGCCAAGGCACGTTGCTCTGTTCTCAAATGGACTTTTATTGTTGCTCATTTAGTCTCTACTCTATTGAGATAATTTTGCTAGCCATGATTTCTGAATAAAAATATATATCTTTGCCTTAGTCCCTGAATCTTGCCCTTTTATGCATGTTTTTTGTTTCGTTTTCTTGTATTTTCCTCAAAGTTCCAATCATCCCTGTCCTCACAACTCTCATCCTCCTTCTCCCAAGCTCACAAGTTCTCCCGTCTCTTTCCGAAACTCTCCCCAGGCGCCACGTGCTACAGGTCCACCTTTCACCAGGTCTGCACCAGCTGGGATCCATCAGCTGGCAGCTGGCCCTCTGTTTGCTCTTCATCTTCACCATCGTCTACTTCAGCATCTGGAAGGGAGTCAAGACGTCTGGAAAGGTAACGGACGGGGCGCCTGTGAGGCTGATGGCGTTGTCAGTTAGAGTCGATGGATGTATGTGCGCAATCATCATCAAGCTGTTGAAATCGAGCCTAACCCAATGTTGTACATCAACAGTTTTAATCTCAGGTTTGGGGAAATAATCAAATGTGAGTGTTGGCATCAAAATAATGGTCCTCTGAAGTTGTTTTCCCTTTTGGCCCCATGTTAGCAATTTGTTTCTTCCGCAACTGTCTTATGGCAAATAACGTAATAACAAAATGTTTGATTTGTTTACAATTTACAGCACTTTTTTTTATCATCTTCATGTTGTCTGATGAGTGCACCATCTAAAATGCAGCGAGTGATCCCCATCCACAAAAGCACGAAACCAGTTTTATAGAGATGTTAAAGGTTTTAAACATTTACGTTGCTATAAAGGTAATTGCCGAGAGTGAACAGATGAAAGTTGATCGGCCTGTTTTCTTGTTTCCTGTACATGTTAGGTCGTATGGGTGACGGCAACATTTCCCTATTTGGTACTCCTGGTCCTTCTCATCCGAGGGGCCACGTTACCGGGAGCCTGGAGGGGCGTCGTCTTCTATCTCAAACCTGATTGGGAAAAGCTCCTTAGCACTACGGTCAGCCGGACTTTCTGTTCAGTGTTCTCATCAAACATTGCCGTGTCCGATGCATTCTCTTTCTGATTTTCCTTCAAGCATCATGAATAACCTTCTAACTCTGTCAAAGGTCTGGATCGATGCAGCAGCTCAGATCTTCTTCTCCTTGGGTCCAGGCTTCGGTGTGTTGCTCGCCTTCGCCAGCTACAACCCTTTTCACAACAACTGCTATAAGTAAGGACCTGATTTCGGTGTCCGTCCAAATCGTACACACTGCTGTTAAAATGCCCTGTTATAATGACATAAAAAGAGAAGGTTTCACCACTGGAAAAAAACAAAAAAATTCTGTGTCAGGATAAGAAATTGAAGATATTACAAAAAAACTCACAATGAGCTGTTTACAACAGCATGCAAAACTCTTAAACTAATACTTTTTGGAGGCATTTTTTAAATGCAGTTCCAGCATTCAGACATCTTTGGTAGAAGTGCATTAGCAACCATAACTTCGACTTGCAAGACATGTTTTTTTTTCTATGCTGGCTACACCTGATCTGAAGTAAAGGTCTGTCTAACATCACCAACACCGAATGCATGCTGCTCTTTTTGTGTTAAGGGAAAACACTCTTGCGGTGCAACCCAACTCCCTAATCCTGACGCGAGAATGCAGGAGGTTAAACTGTACAGGAAACTTGTCTACCTATTTGATAAGAAACGTTCGGTTGTTAAACCTGTCTGTTTTCGCAACATCTGCTGTTGCTCTCCAATAAAGAACTCTTTCTAAAGCTTCCTTGACATCAAGATGCTCTTATTTCTGTGTTTTCCTTTTAGAGACGCGTTGGTCACCAGCTCGGTGAACTGCCTGACCAGCTTTCTGTCTGGCTTTGTCATCTTTACCGTGCTTGGCTACATGGCAGAGATGAGGAAGCAAAATGTGGACGATGTGGCGAAGGATGCAGGTAAGGTAGGCTTTCCACACAGAGGTGCTTCGCACTCGTCCTCTCTCTCTGTTGGACATTGAGGCTCCATTTATTTAACCTGCTTTTTTTTCCTTTCAGGCCCAAGTCTGCTGTTCATCATTTATGCTGAAGCCATAGCTAACATGCCCGCCGCCACGTTCTTCGCCATCATCTTCTTCCTCATGATCATAATGCTGGGTCTGGATAGCACGGTCAGTCTGCTCATTACTCCAAGCAGTCCTCTCTCTGTTTGTGTTCATAACCAAATCTGTTGGTGCCTGCGTCCAAGCTCCGGTGTGCTGCACCCAATTGTAAAAGGAGCTTCCATGCTTCCCTTGTTTCCTTTAACTTGCATTTCAGAGCTTCAGGTAGTCTTTGTACTCCTTTCTCGTCTGAATGATAGTCAATGCAAACAATGTGGTACGAGGTTCATATCAACCTTTTCCCGCCACCATCTCCATGATCCTTTGTTTGCTGGCTCTGAAGCGGCCAGTCAGAGACCCGTCATGCTCTTATCACGCACTGATAATCGTTTCGGGATCGGCGCAGAGATACAGCAGTTTTATGACGGAGGATATTAGAGAATCAGAGATATCAGACTATACAGATTCATGTGGGACCGCCTTAAAATTTCCTCCCTTGTTCAGTCCCTTGTTTAGAAGCAGGCGCTTGCAAAAATCTTCAAAGCCCTGCAGGGTTTTTAACATCACAACTACACATTTTTAATGATTTCTGTTGGTATTTGTGACAGATAAAGAAAAAGTAGAAAAATAAAAATAAAAGATATCAAAACGGTTCTTACTGGTAAATCTTAAAAGTTTGGCATTCATTTGCATTCACCTTTCCCTATACAAAATACCCCTAAATAGTCCAATGCAGAGTTTTGCCATCAGAAGTTCCCTAGTCTTGAACCCCTAAGGAAACAAGCCATCAGAGGTTTAAGTTTTACCACAAGCCAAGTGGCGGAGTAAACATGGAGGAAGGTGCTCTGGTCAGAGGCTCTATAAGTGGAGGAAACATACCCCTGACCGTGCCACTGTTCCTTTGAATCATTTTGAAGATGGCATCATGTGTTGTGAGGGGATTCCTTTGGTTGGAAAAGGTAGGCTCATATGAGTTAATGGAAAGATGGATGGAGCTAACGAAATTTGACTTGCTCTTGTAACCTTTTGTTATTTTATCTTCGTCCTCCCCTTTTCACTTTTTCTGCATCCTCCTCTCTACAGTTTGCAGGCCTGGAGGGAGTGATTACAGCAATGCTCGATGAGTTTCCTCATCTCCTAGCTAAGAGACGGGAGTGGTTTGTCCTTGGCCTCGTCTGTGTGTGCTATCTTGGGGCTCTCTCCACTCTCACATATGTAAGTCAATGAACTACATTCCCCACAGTTTTAAACCTAGCCTAACCATGAGCATTAATGTCTCCCTCAGAGGTCTTAATTGTGCTTTTGAACAATGATCTTAGGTTGAAATCATCAGACAACCAACAACTTCTATTACAAAAGAAAAGCATGGACAGAGTTTGTTTTATTTCTTGTTTTAGTTCTGTGAGTGAATTTCACCCGTTTTTGTTGCCCTCTTACGGTTGCAGACAGAATTCACAACCATGAACTATAGTCTTCAACAGGCATGAGTTCAATAAATAATTTTATTGTTAATCTGTTTCATCCGTTCTACAATTCATTGTCAGATATGACTTTAGGGTCATTGTGCTGGTATAATAACTATCTTTTGCCCAATATTCCATCCAGATTTTACAAAGCAACTGTACCTCTACTAGCAAAGCGTCCTCACAGCATGATACTGCCACCGCCGTGACAGTTACACTCTAAATTATGCAGGGAATTATTATTTTCTGAAGACATAGACTTCAATTGAGTTATTCGGTTTAATTAAACTTTTTTTGTTGACATACAATAGGACTTTACAGAACTATAATCCGATGTTGTTTACCAAAACGTTCTCATGTGATTGGATCGTAAAAATAGTACGGGAAAATATAACTGTAAAAAACACCCATGTTTCTTAGATTTTGTGTAATACTTTGTGTAATATCCCACAATTCCTTATGAGTTCAATTTAGATCACAGCAGTGTCAGCGATGTCTCTCGCCTTTAAATTCATGTTTTGGCTGTAATGAGAAATAAAGGTTTCTGCTATAGTGTTTTCTAATTTCCCTGTGGTGTCTTCAGGGCGGAGCGTTTGTGGTGAAGCTGTTCGAGGAGTACGCGACAGGTCCCGCCGTCATCACCGTGGTGCTGCTGGAAGTCATTGCTGTGTCCTGGTTCTACGGTGAGAGACGAGAATAGCTACACTGATTCTTTCCTTTCTGTGATTACAAGGAAACGGATGCAGGCCTGATGTCTGAGGTCACAAGTTTGCTCTGCCTCCGTTTCTTTGCAGGCACCAATCGCTTCTGCAGCGACATCCAGGTCATGCTTGGTTTCTATCCGGGTGGGTTCTGGAGGCTTTGCTGGGTGGCCATCTGTCCCTGCTTCCTCCTGGTCAGTGCCATCCATAAAGTGACCTTAATGGAGCCGCTCTTAAAGCAAGCAGTTAAATAAATCACCCAACGTTTCTTCCTTTACAGTTCATCATCATCAGTTTCCTGGCATTCCCTCCGGAGGTCAAGCTATTCCACTACCAATACGCACCGTGGACTACAGTCCTGGGTTACTGCATCGGCGTGTCCTCATTCATCTGTGTGCCCGCTTACATGGTCTACTACTTACTTACTGCTAAAGGCACATTCAAGCAGGTAGAAAACGAATCCTTCCTTTCCTTTGCTTGTGTTTCTTGTTGTCTCTTATTACCTCAGTTCTAATTCAGCTCACGCGTCTCCTAGTAATGTCTGTTAACCAACCGTTACGGCTGGGGAAACATCAGGCGTGTGTCTGGGTCTCCCCTGTGCTTGAGATCAGGATCAAAGGAGAAAGCACAGACCACAGATTACAGAGAACAAGCAACATCTAAATCAGAGACATGCACCCAAGCACACATTCACCTCACGCCACGGACGTGCAGCTTGTCATGTGGCCGACAGCGAACTCAAAAAAAACGTAACAACAGACGCAATTATTTGCACACTCCTGTCGAGGTTTATTTTGCGTGTACACGATACATCTAAAGTGAAGTCGTAGCGGGTATAATCTTCGCTGATATTGACGCCTTGTATAGAATAGTGTGAGAGTTTCAGTGTCAGCTGTCCTTTGCTGTCATCACACACAAAGGGATCAACTAGAGTCAACAAACTGGAGCCACGAGTTTGTGTGCAAGCCTGTGGGAGGGAAGGGAAGCTGTAACGTTATGGATCAGAGGGATAGATGAGTCACACCAGGTTTGCTGTTTTATGAAAAAGAAGCGTTTAGTCGCCATGAAAGCATTGTTTGGGCAAACTATTGAAAACTATTGGACGTGGTCGCCACTGCTGTTTTCCACAGGGTTAAAATGACAAACGTAGCTCCTTACTTTGGGTTGATTGAGTAATGACTAATAAACATCTGAATTTGTGTCCGCTTCACTTCCAACAACAGTAAGAAATGCTGCCTAATAGCTTGCACATAAACAGGTCTATTTCAAGATTCTTGTTTGTTTCAAATGATAAAAAACCTCTTAATGTTGATTTGAAAAAAATATTCTTTTTACATTTGTACAAAATTATATATGATATTCATAAATTAATTCTAACAAATAGAGTTCATGGTAAATCCCAAGTGTTATCTGTTGAGTGTTTATCTATGGAGAATTAATGGGATCCTGTGACAAGGGAAACCCTTTCAGAAAAAACAGTTTAGAAAACTAAAATAACAAGACACGATGCCGTTTGGCACACTCTTTGTTGCTGTTTGCAATGTAGCCAATCCAGGAGAGCCATTTATTTTCTGATTGCCTGAATCCCTAAGACTGGAAATATGACTTTCTGCAGTAGCGCTAAGACGGTTACCGCTGTGCATAAAAAGAGCATATTAAAGTACTATATAAATATATAAGTATATCTATAAGTAACATATAAAAGTCTTTAAACAATGAAATTACACAGTTATAGGCATTTTTAGAAATAAACAGTCAAGTATTTGCAGATTTTAGCTATTTGATAACCTGGAAATGCTAGAGCTCCACCGTGACCCACTTATATTTAGAGGATTTTATGTTCGTTTTCATTTACCATGGCAAAGATGACATTTTTATTAGCTGATAATCAGTTGACCAATTTGAAAGCTATTTGATTTCCTGCGTAAAAATAAGGCTTAATAATAAATACAGTGCAGATGAGGCACTCATATTGAAGTCCAGGGCTTATAGTGATTAACTTGTGTTGGTAAAAAGTGTTGGTTCTTGTGAATCTAATATTGATCATCAAATCATCTCAAAAGCTAAGTGTATTGTTGCATCCTTAGTTACACTGCATTGGCTGCGGAAAACGTTTTTTTCTTAATCGCCGTTGTTGTTTATCTTTCCTTCCTCGCAGCGCCTGTTGAAAAGCATCACTCCTCAGCCCAGCACCGACAACCACAGAGATTTATTTGTGACCAACGCCATCTGACAAAACCCATACCTGCCAGAAGGGGCAAATCCCGTCTATCTGGAGCGCCCTCTTCTGCCAATCCTGCAAAAGCACCAGGACAAGGGGGCTGTCTTTCAAATCGTTCTTGCTTGCATCTGTTCGAACATCTCCCGTTGAGAATGTAGGACCTGCTTTGGTTTCCCCCTCGCGGATTTACATTGCTACTTATGTTACTTTGTTTCCCGTTCCTTTCGGTTAGAACCCCAAAAGCAATTAAGTGACATGCTTTGGAAACGTTTGAAGTATGATGCAGTTTTGTGTTCATATAGACGTTAAAAACAACAAACCCACACTCGACATACCGCTCGTCCAGGACGGGCCTACATGCAAACACTAATCTCCGTTCTCATTATCGTTTGACCGTAGTCTCATATAATGCTGTTAAGTTATCCATTTCGATATGTAGCGAAATTCAGGTATTTTTGCATTTGTCTATGAAGCCAAATATTCAAGATTTGCTTCTGTTGCTGTTACATGAGTGTCGTGGTCAACTGCGTTCATCTGGTGGAATCCGGAGCGACCGGCAAACTTTTGAAAGGGGGTCCCCTACACTGTGAAGCACTGTGACTGGACTGAGCATGTGTGTTTGTGCATGTGCATGTGTGTGTGTGTGTGTGTGTGTGTTTGACATGACAGACTGTTACACCATCCAGAGGTGGGAAAACCAATCGTGTTCACTCTGAGACGGCAATATGAGATAGTTGTATTTATTTCTGAATGTGTCAGTGCCGTCACCTTGTCTCGTTGAAGGCTGTGGACGGTCCTCGTTGGATCGCCAGTGACAGAAGCCGAATCCGGATCAGAGCTAATACCATTGTTGTTGCCGCGTTCTGAAAAAGACGTAAAATCCCTGTTGAAGCTCTTTAATTTCTACCAAAAACATTAAAAAAAATAAGGTGTTTGAGTTGAGTGTGTGTGTGATTGTTTGTTGGTGTGTGTGTGTGTGTGTTTGTGCAGGAGCAGGACATAAAATCAGCGGGAGCCCTGTACATCTACATGTGTAATTACTAGTCCTTCTTGGTAGTGGTGTAATTTATCGTGTGAACACCTGCTTCCTCTTTCCGTGGATCTGCATGTGCGTTCAGTGCTGGCGTGATTGTCAGAAGCCCCTTTACGTGTGCCTGTCGTGGTGCGCGAGCGTGTGTGTGTGTGCGTGCCAGTGATGTGAACTCATGTTGTCTCGTTAAATGCCAAAATATCTCACGAAGAGGGTAACTTTCCCCTCCGCGCCTCTCTCTCCCTTTCTCTCTCGAGCTTATGTAAGAACTATGTATGTTAATACACGACTGTACTGATAGAACATCTGTATAGAATGAAGATATATAAATATATGGGAAGTACGAAATAATAATAAAGATATATGGAAAGTAAATCTGTCGCCTCTACGTTTGTTACCTTTTGCGTTTGGTAATGTTTAGTAACTAATTTCAAATGCATCAACGGATGAAGTGTTTTAGTTCCTATATGTTCAGAATCCTGTTTATGTTTGCTTGATTCTACTTTACTGGAAAAAAAATGGGGGAAACAAAATACAGCCTTTTTTGCTTACATATTGGGAGCACAGGCCAAGGAGCAATAAAAGTGATGTTATATTTTATTACAGTAGTATAATCTTAACCAAAAATGTTTAAAATATTTAACCTTAAATATATGTAGAGATATTTAGAAGATTACGGGGGAAATCTTTGAACCTATTTGTCTTTTCCATTCTTCTTTTCAGCTCACCCATTTTTTCCTGAGATTTAGGTCTCAGGAATGAAATGACCATAGGTGAAGTTCTGTTTTGTGTACGGTGTAAAATTTCAGTGTTGATTTGACCAGGTTGTCTGAATTATTATACTGTTTTAATACTCGCGGATTAAATAGTTTACAGTTTTCTCAGAAACATGACCCACAACATCACAGATCCTCCACCATACTAGCTAGTGCGTAAGAAGTGTGGCACCATATATACATCTTTACTTTTTATTATACATCCAGGTGACTTGCTTGTTACTGAAAGCTCCGTTTCAGTCTCTTTTGACTATAGCACCTGATTCCCACTAAAGTCCAGAAATTTGCCACATCTATTTCACTCTCTGTTTGACTCTGTGCAGCATTTCTTTGGGTTTTCAACCCTGTTTGTCTTAGTGAGAGTTGTTCAGACCTTTTTGATTATGACTCTCTGATTATAAATATGAGCAGTTTTATTTGACAATATCTAGCAGCATTTTAATTACCATTAGACATGAAATCACTTCTGCCTTACCTAAATTTAAGTTCAATTCAGTTTATTTTTATAGCACCAATGTACAACACGTCGTCGTCTCAAGGCACTTTACAAGAAAATCAACCTGGCTCAGCACGAGCGGCCGTCTGTCGAGACCGACTGGAGGTTCAAAAGACAGAAAACCCAAACAATGGCAGAGGAAAAGTCAAAATAAAAGTTGATAGGAGCAGATGGAGAACACTAAGATGCTGGCAGCACCACCATCCAACGTCCCCCTCCAAGAAGGTGTACCAGCTAACAGAACTCCAGACCAGCTGTATCCTCTATGGAGAGAAAAACACTAAGAGAAAACAAAGTATTAACAGCTAAATTAACTGAAACAAAAGCAGATTGGACAATAAACAAATAAAGCAGGAGAATAGGAATTATCCTCTAGCACACTAAGTCAGATATGACAGAGGTTTCTTTCACTTTCTTTTCCCCCCTTTTTTTAAATCACTAAGAGAAAAGGGCTTTTGTTTCAGGCCATATTTATTCCCATAAAATAAATTACTAAATAATATCAACTTACTACCATGTAAAGTTATATTTTCATTCTTGTAAAATGGTTATTCGCTGACAAATTTGTTGTGTTTTACATTTGGAATATTGTTAATAAACTCCAAATTACATTCACAAATCTAATTTTCTGTATGCTTATGTACTTAAATATATTTCAATGTTTAGAGACTCCAATTGCAATTGATTGTTTGAAAAACAAATTTATTGTCATAGTCTATGGACCCCCTGAAATAACCTTGGCCCCCATCTGCCCCCACCCCCCCCCAAGAATAAAAGTCTAGCTCCGCCACTGCTGCAGGTCAATGAATCCATGCAATCTGCTGGGTTTCCATCAGAACCTAATTTGAACTCATTTCAATAATAAACTGAAGTTACTGCATGACATGATAATTAGAAACAGGTGGACTTGATGCTTGAATTTAAACTGGTTTTGTTGTAAAGGGCCTGGAGATGACATGTGTTGTTTATGTTGTAAAAAAAACCCTGATTGAAATGAAGGACTACAATTTAGAGATTAATTGCCTCTGTAGCAGTATCAAAACGCTTGTCTTTACTACTTTGCATATAATCATAAACTAAATGGTTTTTGTTGACCATTGCATATGCTAAACAAAATGCCAGCAACAACCTGCTTTAAATTTGAAGTTTCCTGTTGAAAGAAAACATCAGGGAATTATCAATCTTAGGTCTTAATAAATTGTAATAGATTTATATTGCACAGTATTTTTTAATGTTTTGCTTAGCGACAGCTGTGGGTAATCTTCATATATTCCGTCTGATTGTGTTTGACATCTGAAATTGTAAAAGCAACACTGTCGCCGTAGTTCCCCGTGACTGGATCTCGCAATTCCTGTGTTTTTCTTTTGGCTTTTCAGTCCTTTCTTTTCAGGCCTCTCCCTCTGCATCTGAAGGGAAATTGATAGAATTAAACTAGCGCCACAAAAAAAAAAAAAAAAAAAAAAAAGATGCAAAACATGGATGAAGGATAAACTCTAATAAGAAGCAGTGCAGAGGTAATAGTCATTTCCTCCCAACATTTTCATGATGGGCAACAAACTCTATTAGCCTTTTCCGTCTACCGCCTAATGACCCAGCAGTCCAGATATGCACGACAACTTTTCAGAAGGAATTACAGCACACCGATTCATCAGAAATCCAACATGGTCTGTTATGACTCAACTAATCTACATAAAAATAGATGAGATGCGGCCGGGTGGAGCGTGCGCTCGTCCACTTCAAAGGCTGCAGTGGAGCAGAAATCATCTGCTGAGTCTGAATCTCTTTAAATCCGGCTTGTCCCAGCTTTCCAGGACAATCATGGATCGTCGGCCAAACAATGTGCGTGGCGTTGTGCATCCGCGACAAAACACGACGGTTCCATGTCAACACTGATTAATCCTCTAACTGAAATCTGCAATCAACAACTCCAGCATGTGGCCGTACACCAGACAGGCATTATGCAACCATTAAAAAAAAAAAATTTAAACTGGGAAAAAATGATTAAAGTGAGATTATTGAGATATTTAATTATATTTCATTGGGTTTTGATGTAACAGACAAACACAAAGTACAACATCACTGTGAAAAATGCAGTTGTTACGATCCCCGTAAATCCAGTGCAGAAATTGCTTTCATAATCCACTTAATAAGTAAGCACCTGTCTGTAGTTTAATGTTACTAGGAATTTAGCTGTTCTGTAAAAGGTCTTAGAAAATGTGTTAAGGGAAAATACCATGTTTTTTTTCTGTTTTCCGGACTGGGCTCGGCTTTTCTTTGTGATTCGCTTCCCGTTCCAATCTGCATTGCTCGCTACCCTCTTACCTTTGTCTATTCGAAAACTCTGTCATTTAAAATTAAACCCGCTCTTCCAAGCGGTAAGTGGCCAGAATAGCGGCGGAAAACATACAACGCGAAGACAAACTAATCTCCACCGACAAACACATAAACAAGAGAGGCTGACACAGGAGCCAAGACGTCTCACTCTGCAGTCAGACATACAATGCGGCTAATTACATCAAAGCCTGTTTATGCGATGAAGATGTCCAGTCAAAGTTCAGACCGGATTTACATCTAGTTGGAAAACAGTTTGCGGTTGCGACCTGAGAAAGTGGGAAATAGTTTTAGAAACACTTTTGCAAGAGAAAGCTAAGCTTGGAGAGCATTTTTTCAATTTTTATTATTTGCTTCTGTAGTTGCCAAACAGCAACACTTCATTCTGCTCAGTTCCAAATGAAACACCAGGTACATTTTGTTGTTGAACTGCATCCTGCGGAGTTGTGATTTGAATGTGTGTTCATGTGTGCAGTTGCTACATTGTAGGGACGAATACTAGTCTTGTATGCACCAAAGCCTGGTTCGCATGTGTACAAATGCTGTTTTGGGTTCAAAGGTCAGGGGTTTGACTACGGTGTGAAATGAGAAAGGGATTGATGTAGGGTTAGGCATGTACTGGTAACGGTCAGGTGTAGGGTTAGGGTCAGGGGTTACGCTATAGATATTATATATAGATATACAAACGAATGGACGTCAATGTAAAATCACGTGCAAGAGTAGAGAAACATAACGTGTTTCGTGCGTGTGTGTGTGTGTGTGTGTGTGTGTGTGTGTGTGTGTGTGCGTGTGTGTGTGTGTGTGTGTGTGTGTGTGTGTGTGTGTGTGTGTGTGTGTGTGTGTGTGTGTGTGTGTGTGTGTGTGTGTGTGTGTGTGTGTGTGTGTGTGTGTGCTTTATTGTGGCAATTTCCTCTGAACTCCCTTTCCCTGACTGACAGACACGTTCCGTGTTCTCCGCTTTGCCTTATCGTTACTGATCTATATTAAACAGCGACAGCGCAATGCTGCGTATCCCTCCACCTCTGTTGTACCCATCAGTTCAGCATCTGCCCAGTTGCCTGTCTGCTAGCCCCCCCCCCCCCCCCCCCATTCTCCTATCTTCTTATTTTCCTCTTTCTCATATCCATACGCTCGACCTCTCTGCATGTCCGTGTTAGTCTCTGTTGCCCGCTTTTGCACATCTGCGGTTGCTTTTTGGCTTTGGCAATTTCCCCCCGTGGGATAATTTCGGGAGAGATAACCGTTACACTTCCAAGAGCTGGCACTGACTTTCCTCTTCTCTGAGAGACGATGAGCTTGACATATCTTTCAACTTCGCGTTCGCTTGCCGTCCTCCGTGAAATCCTCGTGAAGGTTCTCGGCGACGATGCACAGGGTCGCCCTTCTCACTCTGAAGGAAAAATGCTGACATTTACCTCTCTCACTTACTCCGCCCGTGTTTACGCTGCCTCCATTTTCTAACCCACCCCAGCACCATGCCTCTCTGCTGATTCCCTGATACGGTCGCTGCCTCTGAAGAACAGGAAATGAAACTTTCTTTTTTCTTACCTCCAATCCCTCGCTCCCAACCCTTTATCACAGAGAAACCTTGATTCCCTACAAAGACTGCTTCTCCCTCCCCTATTGAACTCATTTTGCGTGAAGGGATAATACCATCTTATCTCGGTAGACCGGGCCTTCCTTTTTTTTTTGCCGGGAGACGACCGCTCCACTCTCCACTCCTTGCGACTCTTCTTAACTCCTTACTTCATAAAGGTGTCGCAAAGGTACGCCGAGAACTTCTTCGTCGGGTTTCTTTATATTAGAAGTGACAAGATGAGAATGATGAAGAGAGAGAACTCAGACAGGCGCTGTCTTTGTTTGTTGATGGATTTGAAATTAAAACGGAAAAAAAAGGAAAGCCGGACTATGATCAACTAGGAAGCCAATTCAACTCGGTTATGTCTAGGGATGCACCGATAATGACACTGGTATCGGGTATCGGTCCGAGACCAGGCTTCAAGTACCAATACCACGACATCGATACCACCCGAGGCGCTACTATTGGGCCTGGGTGGCCCTTATGGTGTGATCTTTGTGCCACCAGGTCCGCGGGCAAGCGTGTGCGCACGAATAGCAGGTAAGCGCGCCCGCTCAAAGGTGCCCGGACACGCGCTCAACTCCGACAAAACGCCCGCTCGCTCAGCTCACGCCGCTCGCGCTCGGCTCCGCGTCCGCAACTCTACATTATATGCAAATGAGCCGCGCTCCCAGCTAATGAAAGACTGGCCTTTTTCATCCAATTAAATAATTCCTTCCAAGTACACAAAGTTGATTCATACTCTCAGACTCACTAACGTTTCAGCAGAGCCGCGAGCGCAGACACCGAGCCGAGTGAGCCGAGCAAGCAGTTTGTCAGAGTTGAGCGCGCGCCTGAGGAACCCATGAGCGAGCCCGCCTGAGATTCACACACACACGCCCACAACCATTGCTCCCCCAGACAGCTCCACGCCCGCAAACCTGGCGGCACAAAAACCACGCCACACTGAGTCGCTGTCCTCAGTACCGCAAAAAAGCATTTCAGTATTTGACAATTTTGTGTTTGTACTGTATGCTTAAATACACAATGTTGTTCAAATAACAATATCTGTGGGGGAAAAAAATGGCGTAAGTACTCGGTATCGGTATCGGTGAGTACTCAAATGCAAGTACTCGAACACTACTCATTTTGGAAAAAAGGGGTATCGCTGCATCCCTGGTTGTGTCGATATTTTTATTCCCTGTAAAGATTAATTTCCATCACGTACATTTGCTTTGAAGGAGTATGCCGACTGGCACTAAGTAGCACAAACCCGTCCAGGGAATAGGATAGTTTAGGACATCTTTTAATAACTAAAAATAAGACAGGCTTGGCATGCTAACCGATTAAATACTTTTCTAGAAGCACCTTATGTTGCAGTTACAGCGTACAAATGTAGCGACTGTAACACTTCGCCCATTCCTTTTTGTAAAATAGTTTCAGTTCACCAAAAGGTTGATCTCCATTTTAGTAGCACTACTCGCCTACTAAAGTAAAGCAAAGGAATAATGCAACAATCCAAGAAATTACTCAAGGAAAAGTAAAAAAAAAAAAAAAGTCATCTGATGTTTGGTCACTCATCCGACACGATGCCATCAGACAGACTGAAATAGTGATGGGAAGTAATTATCTAAATCTAACAAATAACATATTCATTTAAAAAATAACAAACTAACATCACACAGTGAATGATGTATCTTAGTTCAAACAGGGTACAGTAGTTCCAAGGACAATATCTGCTGTTTACGGCGTAATCGCTTGATCTCCAACCGGTTCGCCGGGATGAGAAAGAAAACAACGTCAGACCGACAATCAAAGCGTCTCACTTTGACACAAACTGTAGATTTTTGTCGGCCTCAATTTTGGTTGAGCTTGCTCTTTATTCACTGAAGAAGTTATTAGGACATCCAAATCTCTCTCCACCTTCCAGAAATCCTTGAAGACGCAGAGAGTATCTCTGCCCCTGAAAGCTGTGTTTGCACTTAATACTTCTTGATATCATACAGCACTCAATGTACGGTTTCAATTGAATGTTCTACGTGAAGGAGACATCGTTAATGTTAAATGCTCTTCCAGGATACTGCAGGTAACTTATCATTTGGAAAACTGTGTCGTAGTTCAATGTTTAACCGTCTTGTGTACGTGGTTTTGTATTAAAGCGTCCGCTAACTGCGTAAATGTGAATGTGCCTGAAGTACAAATGCACGCTTAGGACCGGAATCACTTCCTTTTCTCTTCCCTCCAATGCCGTTACATGTGTGGGTACATCGCATGCCATATGAATCGAGCACATTCAAGAGAATGTTAAAGGATGTGAAAACTTTTACAAGGCCGGGTATTCTTCTACCCCGTAGCTCTTTTTTTTTTATGAGCTTATATCCCCCCCTGTTGGTTTTAAAGACAATAACGTCCTCATTGTAAGAGCTTGCCTTTTCCTCCATCCCCTGATAAGGTGGAGCTGAACTGCTGCTGACTTCAGCATTAAAATAATGACACTGTGTTTCTGTAGTTGAATTTTTCAGCATCTGGACAGATCAATGGATCCCTCGTTCATAATCAAAGCCAAATGATTGGCTCTCGGCTTGGCACCTTAAGATCCAACACACTGGACAACACAAGTCAAAGACCTATCTTGAACTCGATTGATGCGCTGTGGCATCCTCAAAAATGCTGAAACACAACGAAGACAGAGGACCTGGAAACTCCTTTAAAACGCTGGAATAGACATTAAATAAAAATTTGTAGTCGGCGTTTCCAGCAAGTTTGGCACAAGCAGTTGTAAGTGTCAGGAGGTACATATGAGGCCATCTTGTTTTGGAGTTTTTTGTTTTTTTTACCTTAACATGAGTGTTACAAAAGAAAAAACAAAACAAAAACAAAAAAAGCAAATACATTTTACAGAAGTGTATTTATACCACATGGTGACAATGGCAGTTAATGAGCTTGAAGCCAGTTATCTGTTCAAAACAGCTCTTGTTTAAAAGAAGCAACCAGAGGGCCTGACCTGAATCTTTATTAGATTCATACTCGGTTTCAACTGCTGTGTGTAAGAGATGAAAAAAGAAAAAAACACACCCAGACAGAGTCTCACATAATGTTCTGTGATCCAATCTGAGGATGAGACCAGAGCTTTAATTGCCAGCAGGATCGTCTTTAGTCCCATTGTCTTTGCAGAGAGTCCCTGAGCCAGAATCCTCCTCTACTCTAAACCTAATCTTGTTTTCTCCAACACACTCTCACTGTTTCCGCCTCTTTGTCGCGGCGTCCGCCTCTCCGCAGGTGTTCCGTCCTTTCTTCCGTCCCCGTTTGCTGTCTCAAAGATGAGGCTGTTTGTACTGACATGAATGTGTTTCTTTCCTCCTTGGTGCACGCGCCTTTGCCTAAGCCAGTGGCTTTTATGGGCAACACACAACCAAACGCATCTCTACTTTTAACACACATCTGCTGCCTTTTACACACTTTGCATAGAGCCGGGTCGGATGTGGTTTCACACAGTTGTGGGAGGAATATGTCATCTATCTTATTGTCACAGCCTTCATTTGCAGATACTTATATCATGTGCTTATTATTCTTCTTCTTTTATTTGCTCATTTGTTTTCAGTGCTCCTGATTGCAAAGAAAACCGTCGCAGCCTGTTAGCCTTGTATTCTGATTCTCTCTCCGTCTAGCTCGTCTCTTGGGCCTTTACCAACAGGACTTATTGGAGTATTGATGAACATGCAATAAAAATGAAAACAGGGAGGTGGAGAGTGAGTGCTGCACACAAAATAAGGGGAGAAGAGGTGGAGGAGAAGGAGGAATAGAGGGAGTAGGATGAGGAGGCGGTGACCCAGATAAGCGGAATGAAGGGTTTCAGAGCGACAGACCTCGCCACACCCTAGCAGGCCTTCCTTCTATCTGCTGATAACACTGCTCCCATTCTCTGAATTTTTGTTTGTGAACAAGTCGAGCATATGGACATGTTTGGTTTCTCCCTATTAGAGCAGCGACCATGGACATGTCTAAAGATTCACTCTTTTGATTTTAAATCGTACATAAAGGTATTTGAGGCTCTAAAGCTTAATTGTCTAATCACTTTCATCCCTGACTCTGTCCTGACTTTTACCCCTCCTCCATCTAAACTCACACCCAACACTGCCTTCCACCTCCCAGAGGAGAGGTGTTTAAATGCATCCTGTCTGCAGGAAAAGAGACTCAGTTGGATTATTCATAATTTATTATCACACATTATCACACACAGGCATCACAACTTAAGAGTAGTTGCAATTTGCATAAGCAATAATTATGGGTTTTTAGATGTTCATGGTATCTCATAACTATATGGCTGAGTAAATGTTCTTCAAACTGCCTAACGAGTTTGACAGCAGGTGAGTTGTGCGCATGCGCCGACTAGCCCTAATTTGTAAAGCTGGCGGTAAGCATTAAACACCAGACTCTAATTTGTGTCAAAATAAAAGCTTTGAATCAGCTGTCGCAACATAGCATCAACATGGTACCTCAGGAATGTTGCCATGGTGATAAGAGTCATGCCAAACTCTCTAAATAATACGAATCTAAAGTTTGTTAATGCTAAAAATGCTAATGTATTTTTTTATTATCTAATGATATTTGTTTTCTGAAGTTAAACAAATTTGTGTTTTGACCATAAAATGAGCCTATAAACTAATGCACCATCAATGTCTCCTTAAATAATCTCATAACTAATGGAAAATTTGAATTATGAATTTGAAGTTATAGAACTTATATTCATAGTAATAATTCCATGTGGTAGATTTTAGGGTTTCTCTGGCACTCTTTATTTGGGGGTACCAGTCTGAAAGGGTTAGAATTTCCCTCCCCTGTGAATAAATGACTGCAGCTCTGAAACTGTAATCCTGTTCTGTTTATAATCAATGTTAAATTATATGTTTTAAATGTATACGCAAGTCTATCCCTGCAATCTTATTGTACAGTGTGTATGACGACAATAAAGGCATTCTATTCTATTCTCAAGGAATCAAGGAATTTTATTTGTCATCACATCACATGTGGTACATGAGGTGGGACGAAATTCTAATCCCCCGGTCCAGTTTACACCCTGATAGCAATTTTAAATAGTTTAATAAATTATAAGACCTCTGCGAGAATAGGATTGAACACAAAATCTACAATATGGGACTTCGGACATAGCTGCAATGAAAATTCGGAGTGCAAGTTACATATTAATTGACATTTTAAACTGACATTTTAAAGTGTGATATTAAAGTGAATAGTGCCGGGTAAGGCAAAAAAAATATTTCATTTGTAATTGTCCTTGCATGTGTTTGAGAGTCTCACAGCTTCAGGAATGAAGCTGTTTCTCAGTCTGGTGGTTTTACACTTGATGCTCTGCAGCCTCCTGCCTGAGGGGAGCGGGACAAAAAGTGAGTGTGCTGGGTGTGTGGGGTACTTCATGATGCCGGAGGCCCTCTTCCTGCATCTGGAGGTGTAAATGTCTGTGGTGCTGGGGAGGCTGACTCCAACAGTCCTCTGTGCAGCCTTCACCACTCTCTGCAGAGCTTTCCTGTCTGCAGCGGAGCAGCTTCCATGCCACACGTTGATGCTGGAGCACAAGACGCTCTCCATCACACATCTGTAGAAGGAGGTGAGAACTGAGCTCCCCAGTCCAGCTCTTCTCAGCCTCCTGAGGAAGTAGAGCCACTGGTGCGCCTTCCTGACCAGAATGGAAGTGTTGTTGCTCCAGGTGAGGTTGTTGCTCAGGTGTACACCCAAGTACCTGTAGCTGTTGACCACTTCCACCGCAGATCCTCCCATGTGCAGGGGGAGGTGGGCATGCTTGCCCCTTCTGAAGTCCACAATCATCTCCTTGGTTTTCTTTACATTAATGCAGAGGTTGTTT
>JAVLVB010000125.1:788108-798811 GCA_032876305.1 Orestias chungarensis | reverse complement strand
CCTGGATGGATAGGCGAGCAGTCATATGTGAGCAGTGTGAACAGGAGGGGGCTCAGCACACAGCCCTGAGGGGAGCCAGTGCTGAGGGTGATGGTGGGGGAGGAGATGTTGTGAATCCTCACAGACTGCGGCCTGTTGGTCAGGAAGTCCAGGACCCAGTTGCAGATGGAAGAGCTCAGTCCAAGTGAGGAGAGTTTATAAATCAGAGTCTGAGCAATCATGGCAGATGGTTGAAGGCAGATGTGAAGTCCACAAACAGCATACGGACGTATGAATCCTTCTGCTCCAGGTGGGTGAGGGCAGTGTGGACCACGGAGGAAATGGCGTCCTCTGTGGATCGATTTTACCTGTATGCATACTGGTGTGGATCAACGGTGACGCTGATGTTGGCTTTGATGTGAGTCTGAACCAGTCTCTCGAGGCACTTTGTGACTATCGGTGTGAGGGCTACTGGCCGATAGTCATTCAGACCTGTCACTGCAGAGCTCTTGGGGACCGGGATGATGGTGGCGGTCTTCATGCAGGTGGGGACAGCTGCCTGGCTGAGGGAGGCGTTGAAGATGTCCGCCAGCACGTCTGAGAGCTGGTCCGCGCACTCTCTCAGCACCCGTCCGGGGATGTTCTCTGGGCCTGCAGCTTTTCGGGGGTTGATCCTCCTCAGCGTCCTCCTTACTTCTGTTGGAGTCACACTGATGGGCTCTTCTCCTGGTGAAGTCGTTATTCTGGTGCTGCGGAGGGTGTCAGGGTTCTCAAACCGGGCGTAGAATTGGTTGAGAGCCTCAGGCAGGCAGAGTTCTTTGGGGCATTGTGCAGATTTGGGTTTATAGTCTGTAATGCACTTGATGCCCTTCCACATGCTCTGTGGATCCTGGGAGGAAAAGTGTCCCTGGATTTTCTGAGCATATGCAGCTTTTGCCCTCCTAACTCCTGCAGTCAGCTCTCTTCTCGCCCTCCTGAGCTCTTGTGAGTCACCAGACCTAAACGCAGCATCCCTGGCTTTCAGCAGAGAACGTTCCTCTGCATTCAGCCAGGGTTTCTGGTTCGGGTAGCAAGTCACAGTCTTGGTGGTGGTGACATCCTCCACACACTTGCTGATGTTCTATTCTTTATTAAGATCCCTCTTGGTGAACAGTTTTCAAACACACGATTAAGTCCTTTTGTCGTTGCTATCAACTGTACGGATGTATTTTCCCTCTACTTTATTACTATAGCTCAGCAAACGTAATGGTATATTATGCAATTAGGTCTGAATGAAAAAGGTTTATAATATAATAATTCTTTTTTTTAGAATGTGGATCGTTTTATTTACCTAATGTCAAGACCTGATTAGAATTTAAAACATGTTTTTAATTGGGTGTTGCATGTACATGAAAATGATTTAAAATTCACGTCAGTGTACAAGACCTGAGCTCGTTGGCGTTCAACTTTTATTTTGAAAGAGTTCGCATCGGATGTGCGTGATGACGCTGTTCTGCTTTGCGCCGTAACGGCAGCTAAGCAACCTCCAGACAAGTAACCCGCCGCTTCCGCTTTGGTTCCTCCCCGAAATAATGCCTCGTTCCCCGGACTCGCAGTCTTCCAGGTGACCGGAACCAGGCGCGGGGATGGCGCTGGTCACCGTCCAGCGCTCGCCGACACCGAGCACCACCTCCAGCCCGTGTGTTTCCGTGAGTACCTGTCGGTGTTGCTCGTTAGCCCCACTTTTTCTCCGCCTGCTGGGAACCAACATGGGAGGCTAACTCCTACGGCAACCCGGGCGTTTTACCTTAAAGCGCAGCTGGAAAGGCTGGAAGTTTGTGTTTTATCATGTCACCCCCAGGGAGACAACTCGGGTTTATAAACGTGTTTAAAACGTTTTCTTTTTTTCTATCAAACGTTAGCATTATGATGTGGCTGTCCGACTCACTTGCTCCTCTAATTGGGGTTGTTCCCACAGAAGCTATACTGCTTTTAACAGTCTAATTACCTCCCCAGGTTGTTCCTCTGCTGTTAAAACAAGGTTTTTATCCCATATTACCCTTTCTTGTCAATGACAAATGGCTCTGAACATCTCTCATGTCTCTGTAGAGGCTCTAAATCAGAAGGACAAACACAAAATCTGCAGATCACACAGGTAAAGGCCAGGACTTGCTACTTTTATGGATGCAGTCAAGCTTCTTGCTGTTGTTTTTGTCTTGCAGACACATTCAAGCCCAGCACAGACATGAAACGAGAGAAGCGAGAAGTGAAATAAATACACAGATGCAAATACACACATAGTCATTAGAATTTACCGTACCATGTATCAAATCTTGATTCTTCCTAACTGGGTTGGTAAAAAATGGGACAGCTGTTTGGGAATCTTTGGTTTGTCGAATGAAACTGGGAACCAGAACACCTCCCTGAATAAAGTGAGTCAGATTTGCTTTGAGGTATAAGAATAGAGGAATGGGAGCGGAAAACCTGCTCTTAAGATGTCATCTTTTTCCACTACTGACAACATTCAATTCACCCCAGTTCAATTCGTAGCACAGAAGCGGAACGTTATTTCAAAAATGTCAAACTTTAATCGCACAAAATTCAAAACAAACATGGGAAAACAAAAGCTGCGTTGAACGGAAAGATTTAGGTGAACATGTTGTTTGCTTTACAGAACAAATTTGAGACGCCCCCCCCCCCCCCCCCCCTTTCCTAGAAACAAAGATTACAAAAGCCCCACAGAGAGGTGAACACGTGCATTGGTTGCTGTCATCCAGAGTAGATAAGAAGCTAGAAATAGTGTTGCTAAAGATAAACCCTGAATGTGTTCAGGCAGTGCAGCTCAGGACGTTCGGCGTCTTCGGGACGCATTGCTGTCGAGGCGATCCGTGTTTTTGCTGAGTTACGGAACCGAACCGAAAGATAAAGGAACAAGTTAACGGCGGAAAAGTGGGCTGAGGGTGTTCTCCTTTACCCCAGAAAGTTGTCAACTTCCTGTTGCTGCAGGCCTTATTAGGCGTCGGGAGGGAACAATAAAAGCCTCAAACCGAATAAAAGGCCGTTAGCTGAGTACACGTATACCTGCTCTGTTAACCAAGCCGTGTTTCAGAAGTGTTCGGTCCAGACTGAAGCAACCAGCCAGTGGAGAGATTGTACGTTGAGAGGAACCAGCTGCTTGTCATGAGACCCGATTCTGTCGGGAGCAGCCATGTGAGCGCGCTTGTGAGGCGCCTGATGCTGTGAGGGAAGGACGGGACAGATGCCTGAAGGGACAAAAATAAAACTCTTATTTCTTTTCGGTACGGCTACATGATATTAGAAAATCCTGGGATGGCCATAATATTGCTAAATATCGATATTAAGATCTCGATAAACTACCTTATTTAGATGTTGTATCAACCAGACACGCCCCCCCCACCACCACCATTTATTCTGCTTCTGATCTCTTTTTAATCCAGATGATTTATTCTGAAAACGTGTCAGATTTGACCCCAATTGGATTAAAAAACCAAACAAAACGCTCCTAATTTGTTGAAGACATATTGCCAGATTTACTTGTTATAAACTAACAGTGCAAGGTAGAAAATCGAAATAAATTGTTGGCGGAAACGAGTAAGAAAAGTTCGTATGCAATGTTACGTCATCATCTAACATTATATTTCCTTATAGTGGTGAACGTCTGTATTTTACACTATACATGCACTATCTACCTAGCAACAGCCTGATTCGCTGTTCTTATTGGGTATTGGACGACTCCCTATAAGAGTGATGGCCACAGACAGGATATAAGGTATAGAGCCTATACCGCTGCTCTGTGACCTCTGTATTCTGCTGACTAGGCGGTTTTTTCAGGTGTGTTTGCACAGGAATCATCCGCTGCTGTTCCTCCTGGTTTCCTGTGTCGATTAGTTCTTTATTTTCTATTTTTCTCTAGCTCAGTATGCTGAGGCAGGGATCGTCGTCCAGCCAGCTGCCTTAAAACGAACCAGATCGTGTCGAGAGAGAGGATAAAACTTCAGCTCCTGCTCACCAAACCCACAGTTGCAGCTCCCATTCTTATGATCTTTATTTGACAGCAAAAATCTTACCATGTGTGATGACCGGCATTGACAAATGATTGCTGGAATTTTTTCTACTATTTCTGGGAGGGATTAAAACTGTGCGTGTTGGGCTGCACTGGTTGCTGTGGTGGGGGGTGAAGGACTATTAAATGTTGTTGAAGGAGTTTGGGAGCAGGGGGGGTGCCCCTTGTGGCCTTATCGTCCAAGCGCCACTTAAAATACCAGAGTGGCCCTGTCTCATCTGATGAAAAGCTCTGTGTCGACACTTCGCTCTGGCGCTTGCCCACTTTAGCCCTCGTTTGTTTGGAAATAATCAAGCGTTCGCGAAAGCACACGATGGAAACGCATGAACTGAATGTTTGCTTACTGGCTTCTCGTAGAGGAAATCTCCATTGTAAGGAGAGAGAAGCCCTGAATAAATGTGTGTCTGTTTTCGTCCTCGTTAGGAATCGGGGAGCGCCGAGGACGACCGCCGCTCCCAGCCCAGGAGGTGAGTTGTGTCTTATTATGCGGGTGAAAACTATCAGGTACTTGGAGGGAACCTGGTGTTAGAAAGCTGCAAGGGCTTGGCACCACCACTAGGGGGAGACTACACATCAAAATTTATTTTCAAAGGGTTTCAACACATTATATTATTGTTATTATTCCCTATTCAGCGCAGTATTATAGTTATGGAAGATAACAATGTTTGTTCTACTTAGGTTTGTTCTCAAAAGATGAAAAATACCACTTAAATTTAGTTTTACACACGAATCCCCCTAAATCCGGTCAGCTTGCATGTCTGGGCCTCCCATGTTTCAGACGCTTTAGCCCAAGCGCATCCCACGAGATGCTCGTTTGCAACTAGCCCGGTAAACAGCTGAGGATAACTGAAAACCTTGAGCTCGCTTTGCTGCTCAAGTCGTTACCGAGTAATTTCTGCAATGCGACCGGACGCGTTTTTTCTCGCTCGGAGAGTCGAAGACCACGAGACAAAAACTGCCGCCACCACCATTATACAATATCCACACAGGCCTTTCTGTCGGAGCCAGCATCGGTGTCTCTTCTCTCGTGCATCATTTATCCTGGACCGTGTTCCCTGGTTCCCTACTTCTAACAAATCAAATGAGCTTTTTCTTATTATATCTGACAGGCGCCATGATGAACGGATAATCACTGAAGTTATTTCTGATTGACGTTTTTTTTGAGAAAACATTACTTTTACGAGAAAACGGTCGTTTTGATATAATCAAATAACAATTTGCATCGTCTAAACATAGAACAAAGCGTCTGATTAGATGTGCTGAGTAACGGCGGGAGGCTTCACTTCTGTTTCTTCTTGCAGGGAAACAGACAAGTGGCGCCTTTGTACGTACGTTTCGTAAATGTTTGGCTGCTCCGCGGACGTCACAGCCTGCGGTTGAGTTACATAATACGACCTGACGGTTGTGGCCGAGCTGATTTGCTTTTGACGTGCGCAGCTAGATGCTCGTGAAAAAACCCCCCAAAAACAAAACAGGGATGTCAACACTGTTGTTTTGCTTTGCTGCCTCGGTGTGCTCTGATGCCTGAGGCCCTCTTCAGATCTGTTCGGGTCTTACTTTTAAAAAGATTTGCGATTTGCCACGTTTGTTTTGTTTGTTTGTTTTTTTACCTCCATCCATTTACTAGTAAGTGGGCTCTTTATCATGGTCGGTGATCGCCCCTTGAGTTGTCCAGCAGCAGCCGCTAAAGCGGGCGTGGAACATCAAAGCCTCCGTAGCGCTTCCTGGACTTTGTCAGGGGCTTTTCTAGAGCGAGCCAACACCTGAAAAGGAAGTCTCAGTAACCATAATTTGTCTTCCCGGTGTCTCATGTCTTCATAGGTAATGACTCATTTACTGTCAGTGTTATGACTGTAGTCGCTGTTAAACACATGCAGGTTTAGAATACGGTAAAGCTCGAAACGCCCGATTGCGCCGTCATACTTCAGAGTTAATAGACACTAACTGCCAAACCTGGGATGTGTTCGTTTTGCACGCATGCGTCAGGGCTGAGCAAGGAATGGTTATTGTGATATTGTGCAGCGTTGTGACTTTACTCCCTACACTTGCCGTCTTGTAAGGAAGGATTGTTTCAAAACAGCCGTTCATAGTATATTTCTCAAGTCAGGAGGGAGCACGGCTGATATCGGCTCAGTTCGCTCTTCTTCTACTATAAACTGAACAGACAAAAAAAATATTTTTATTTGAGGTGAAGTTTTGGATAAATGCTTCAATATTAGGTATTTTTACTCACAAACATTGTAGAATTTCACATTTGTCTTTGCATTTACACAAAAATACACATTTATGGCAATTTCATACATAATTATAAAGGGATGCACAGCATATCCGCATCAAAATAGGTCGTTCCTATGATTGTGCCCCTGCCAATGCTTCTTCCACTGTATTTGGTTCATTTTACAGCGAAATCTGTTGAAACAAAACCCCCAAACCTTAATTTTCTCTGTTCCCGTCAGTTACAAAGCTAAAAGCTGACACAGCTTTAGTCTGTGTTAACACACAAGGTAAGCGTGGCTAATGCCTGTTTAGTTTGTATGCTCTAGACGTGTGCTTGTTGTTGACTTAACTCTGTTTTCTCAACATGCCCTGATGGTTATTAGAATTCCATGTGGTCCCAATTATCGGCTGAAGTCATACCTTTGGAAGAGAGCTCACTCACACACACACGCACGCACGCACGCACACACACATTTTACAATTTGTCTCAGTTACCCAGCTCCACGTTTCAGATCCACTCCAGCGAAGAGCCGAGTGCAGCCAGTGGTCGTGCTGTGTGACCTCATAATGTGTATTACATAAGGAACTTGAGTCCAATTAGCCGTGCTGGCCGCAGATCGCACAGTGGGGGGCAGCTGAGATTGAGGGGGGACCTTCCGCTGAAGTGCAGAACATTTTTATTTTTCTCTTCCCCTTACCCAGCTAGCTACTGTGTGACTCCACTGCTTCTCTGTATGTCAAGGACTCTTCTGCAAAGACGCACTAAAATAGCTGTCTCAACCAACCCCCCCCACACCCCTGCACCTCTGAAGTATAACTTTGCTGCTGCGCTAAAATGAAGCACATAGAGAAGCATAGAGATTTGACGCTTGCCGTCAAGGACAGAGTTTGGGGGGAAAAAAAGAGAAACAAACAGTTTTCTATTCGAGCTAAAACCTTTTTGTTTTTTCCCTGAGTAAACCTTTTGAATGTATGGATGAATTGTGAAAGCAGCTAATGAATAATTTTTTTTCCCCTGAATCAACAGCACAAAAGAGTTGCTTCTCATTCGCCGCATGCGTTGAAGCGAACCTCTGCAGAAGCAACCCTGATGCAGATCAGATTGTCTGTCCTTCAATGTTAACGCTTGGATATCCTGGAAATGAGCCTCTCTGGCTTTTCATGCTTTATGCATATCTACGAACCTTCAGCAATTCAACCATTGAAAACAACAAACAATTTGTTTGGTGGTTCAGTAAAGTAATAAATGTGACGCGTTTTTGTAAGATTTACACAGAAATCATTCATATATATATATATATATATATATATATATATATATATATATATATATTCCTCTAGAGTATAAATTTTGGGGGTGATCCCATGCTTCATGCATAAATTACAACAAATATACAACATTTGTTTTTCTAATTACTTCCTAAAGTGACATTTTGATGCGCTTGTTTTAGCCTCCCCTCACCCGGTGCGTCCATTGTGTCCGTGCCGGGCAGCATTTACGGACACGGAGCCGATGCGCGTCACCGCGTTGTTTGATCAGAGCTGTTTGCCCACAGCAATAATCAGGGTTTGTTTGAGATAATAAGCCCCGCGGCCTCCAGAGGCCTCTACTTTAAATACGGCAAACAAGCCCGACTCATTGTGACAGCACTTAGTCATAGCTACCTGCCCAACAGGTCCTTTTGTATTGTTCGGTATCCGTGTCACGGGAGTTGTCCGGCAACCTCCAACCTCAGGTGCGCGCAGGCGGAGCAGGTTCGTCGGGCCAGAAGTTTAAAAACGGCCCCGCTGCCGTAACAGGCAGAGCGAGCTGCGGCAACGAACACCCGGACCCGAATGGGAGGAAAGCTTCTTAAGCTGCAGCGTCGCGTGTGAAGACTTGTCCGTCTAGCTTTTCCCTGTTAATTAGCGACAGGTTTGCTTTTCCTTCAGGTGAACCTGCTGTTAGAAACGGATCCGTCCCTCCATCACTGTCCTACAATCCTGCACTAAATTTGGTAATTAAACTGAGGCCTGCAGCACCTTCCAGAAGTTTTCATTTTGTTCACATAGCAAACCGTTAAATTACGTGTATCTTGTCGGAACATGAGCCTTTAGCCTGAACTTCTACTAGGCCGTTTTAACCTGTTTGCTTGGTATGATTTTTGCTCGTTGGAAATCAAAGTTTTGGTATTTTTTTTTGCATGATCGTTCCTGCTACCGATTAAATACAAATGCAAAGCGACCGGCATACACAGGAGAACGTAGACGTAACTCAGCAGCACCATAGTTACACCGAGGCAACAACGGATGCCGCCGTCTGCGAATGGAATTTCGAGACGTTGTCGAGCGACCGCAGCCGCTCGGATTTTTTATCTTTTTTTTTTTTTTTTAAAGGTTCATAACGAGATGAAGGAAGCAGAACTCGACGTCGCTTTCTTCAGCCGACGTTTTAAGTCGAGATTTTCCACGTCTGGCTTCTTCTCGTGCGGAATTGTGACGCGTCGTCACGCGTTCATGAAGTAAAGGTTGGATAAAACGCGACGTGACCAATCAGACTGGACGCAGTTTTGTTTAGGAAATGAATGTCACACATGGAATAATCCCCATTTATTTTAGGCCGTGAGGGAGAAGATCAGAGGTGGGTTTTGCGGATGCGGGTCGCATATGTGCTTCCCTCTTCCGGCTGAGTAACAAGCTTCCCATAACATGATGGTGCCACCGCCATGTTTCGCTTTGGGGAATTGTGCAGGCGTACCTGTACGTAGGTAAACCAAAATGAAAGCGGGTGTGCTGACAGATCTGCATAGCTGCGACATACTTGGCGTGAACAGCGCTCCGGTGATAACGATAATGCTTCCCCACAACTTTCTCTCTTTTATAGTGTTGCTCTAGTAGCCTCCTTATGTCCTCTAACATATCTGGGATGGCACCACAGACCAGCTGTGTTTACTCTGAGATAAAAATCACACGCAGTTGCACTTTGTTTGACGATGAGGCAACCACAGAGTCCGACTCCACCTTCCTCCCACGGCCCAGAAAACAAGCATGCCAGGATACCCGGTCTGTAGGTCGCATCGTGCCGTGCCTATAGGGTTTGTATGCCGGGTTGTTTGTCCTGCATTCGATGAGCCGGAGTAGACTGTGGTTAGATGGTACAAGAGAGAGAGAGAGAGAAAAGAAAAAAGGGGCGTCTTATTTAAGACGTTTGGCTTCCTCGTCCAAATCTTATTGTTCCAATGAAATCTACCAGCTAACACGAAAGCTATGCGAGGGATATACCTTTCTGTCTGCGTTGTTTTATTTTCACCTGTCCTTCCTAAGGGCTGCTCGGTTCTCTGAGGTCAAGGCCTCATAATCACAAACGAGTCGGGGGAGTAAGTTTTAAATATTTAAACTGAAGTCTTTTTTTCGTTTCTTTTTTTAATCTCCAGCACTTTTGATTTATTTATTTTTGCATGAGCATTCAGATTGCCGTCTCAGGAGATTTTCCTTCAAATTGCCCTGACACCCTTTTCGTTGTCGAGACCACAAGTCCGTCTAAATAACAGGCGAGTGCGTGTTTACTGATCAGCATGAGGCCGACGGTCGCTTATCTCCAGCTCTTGGTTCGCCGACTTATCAGGCGGTAAAATACCGGAGCTTCCACGCACAAGCACACGCACGCACCAGGCGCACCGTTGACCCAAATGCCTCTCTGTGCGCACTGGAAGCGAGAGAATGGGGAAAGACGCGCCGCCGAAGAAAAACAAGGTTGTGCAACCGGGCCCCCGAGGCCCGTCGCTCTCGTGTTACCGAGCCCTCGGGAGACATGCTTGATGACACTAAACAAGAGCGCACGACAAGAACACTCACTGTTTGTGTGTTGTACCCACTTGTTGAAGTGTAAATAAATTCCCAGACCATCATGGAAACATGTTAAATGATTACAGCGATCCTGCTAGAAGGCCCTTTATCTTATTTCAGGGGAAGCAATAAACTCTGACTAACCCGACCCTCCGAACGTTCTCAAGCGTTTTTTTGAAATTGATTGATTCTGCCGGTCAGTGTTTCGGTGCTGTAAAGCAACTTCCTGCTCAGGAAGGGAGATGTGGAATCGACAATGTGTCGTATCGTATCACGAGGTTCTGATTCCCGTTCTTCGGACGTGAGTGATGCACAAGAACTGAAAAATGAGAACAGCTGGATGAGTCCCACTGAACACAATCAGGAGCTAAAAGTAGGGAGGGAAAAAAACCCACCAAGGGCAGATTGAGGCGGCGATTGCTCGTAGACCTCACAGGAAACCATCACAGCAGCCTGGAAAGCACCGGATCGCTGAGCCAAAGTGGTTCTGAGGACCGTTTTCTTGGGCCAGACTTCTGAGCGATGGACTGGAGCCGGGCCACGCAGCCAACAGGTCATCCGCTTGCAGATGGTTTCGGTTTACAGTTTAAGGGACACTGGTGTGAAAATAATCAAGGTC
>JAVLVB010000125.1:763227-782726 GCA_032876305.1 Orestias chungarensis | reverse complement strand
TTGCACGGTCAACACCAAGTACAGTATATCAGGATGAAACTGGAGACGGGGAGAAAGGGGCGGAAAAAAAAGTAGGACAAACTTGTGTGAAATGCAGGAAATGAGGGAAAACGTGTGAGAGGAGGGAGCAAGAGAGGGGGGAAACAGCTGGGTCAAGGGTGGGTGGGTTATGGGAAATGAGCTCAGCACAAAGCTGCGGTTTTGTTGTCGTTTCTATGCGCCTGTTGTCTCCCGATTATCAGCCACAGGCAGGAAGAACTGCTGGATGGAAGTTAGCATTACAGAAAACCGTGTTCCTGTGTTTTCCTCTTTCTTTGGTTTTTATTTGTTTGAAGGAGAGTTAAGATTAATATTTGCCCTAATTTGAGTACACTGAGTGCACCTTTGACTGCCAGAGGCTAAATGTTATAATAATAATAATAACGCGTCACTGTGGTTTAACACGTCACAAGATGAACGTATTGATTTGATGTCATCACCTGCAGTCTAACGCGCAGTAGTTCCAACACCTCAGGATACGAAACTAACCTTCATTTTATTTTATTTTTCCAAGGGAGAACCGGTCGGCCCGCTCCATGAATCAGTGCGTGCTCTTGCTACGGTATGGCTGTTGGGTTTGGTATGGAGAGATAGCTGCTGTGTAAACTCCCAATTACGGTCGTTAAAAAAAAAATATCACAGTTGGTTGAGCGAAGGCTTGAAAAACCAGTTTGTTCAGTTTTCCAGTGTTATTAAAAATCCGCTGGATCGTGTCGTTAAATGGGAGAATCTGCTCAAAACGTGCTTAAAAAGTTTAAGGGATGGCAGATTTGGTGGTTCGGTCGCATCCTCCGAGTGAACGCCACAAATGGTGCGACCCTAACCTCTTACTCATCACCTGTAACGTGGGATTACTGTTCTCATGTAGGCCACAAGCACAGGAAGGCCTCCCAACCTGTTTTGTAGGTGTGATACCGTGACTCACGGGATTTTAAATGTGGTGTCAAACTCTGACCTCACTTTTATAATGTGTCGTCCTTCAGGACACACTTAATCAGACAAAGTGCGCTCCACGCCGCTGTGGAGGAGGGCTCCAGCTCCGGCGCAGACCCCAGGTCTCCTCCCCGTCTTCCCTCCCTGCTGGCAGCTGTTAGCGCCGCTGCACTCTGTCGACGTGATCCAGCTGTGCGGAGGAGCAGGGAACATTGTGTTCCGAGTTCTCGTCCTGGCTCGGTTCTTGTTTTGCCAGCATCGGCCCGGCGGAGCTCGTGTTTCTTCCTCTTTTCTTTCTTTTTTCAGTCATTTTTTGGGAGGTTGCAGCCCACAGGGTTGATTGGCGAATTGTGACCCATGACAAAACTGGCCCTTTTTTTTAAACTTATTTCCCCATCTCAGGCCTGTTTTTTGTTTTGTGAAGTTAGAGACAGCGTGTGCCGAGCAAGCGTCTCATTTTTCTTCCTTCTGTTCTGTTCCAGCATCAGTGAGAGTTTCCTCACAGTGAAAGGTGCAGCCCTCTTCCTCCCCCGGGGTAAAAGCCCCACGTCCAACTCTGCGCCTCGTATCAGCCAGCGCAGGAACAAGCACACGGGTACAGACTTGTGTACACACACACACACACACACACGACATTCGCTGAGCAGTGAATGTCTTTTGAAAATGTTTTGATTAAGCACAGAGTACAGATTAACTCAACAGCAAATTTAGACCGTTTTGATAAAGTGTCTAACAACACAAGTAGGAACGCACCAGAGTGAACACATTGGCTGATATTAACACTCCTCTTGTAGCCCTTAACTAATAATTAGTGATACTATATACATAAGTCTTGTGTAAAAGCAACCACACTATCTACAATCTCAATTTAAGTTAAAAAACAGACAAACAAATGGCCCATTATTGGCCTCCTCTAAACACAAGATTCATAAAATCCATATAACTGCATATACTGTAAAGTTATTGCAGGTCTCTGCATGATAACATCCAGCTGTTCAGAGGTGCTACAATGTTAAACGTAATCTTTTTCTACAATAGAGATTTAAATCTACGTAAGTTCAGGTATTTTACATTATGTTCTAGGGTTTTTATAAGCTAGCGCTTATAGATGAGATCAGTTTTACGTGTATCCATCAGCCGATCGCTCACAATCAAGGAAATCGGGGCCTATTTTAATTTTGCTGGCAGATTTATCTCAGATCGAAAAAGGGAAGGAAAATGTACAAACTGTTAGCTTTTTAAAACACCTCGCTGCACACGACGTGTAGGATGCCTCTATTGTCAATGCATTCCTCAGGGCACATCGTCATGGGGTTAATCTCGCCCCTTTGTTTTTCTTGAATCCTTGGATCTACGTCCAACACAAACTGAAACCAAAGGTGAATGTCTTTACACTTTCTTTGTTTTTATTATTTCCCTCCAGAAGACCTCCAGAAACACCTTCAGACCATGTTCACCGTGCTGCGGCCCGAGGACACCATCCGACTGGTCAGTAACACGTGGCGCAAACTCGCCGCCAACTCGTAACACGTCGCGGCGTGATCCGTCACGGCGTACGTCGGTGCCGGGTTTCACTTCTTTGTTGGCGAGCATAAAGAACTGAAACTCGGCTCAGGTGTAAACCAAGCATAAGAAAGTACAGTAATGTTTTGTTTTTTTGGTGGGGGCTTTTTACTGAAAACTGAGACAACTTTTACGTTTAAAATGCATCTGATGAAGTTATTCTTCTGTCTGTCCTTTCAGGCTGTGCGTCTGGAGAGCGCCTATCCTCAGGTGACCCGTTACATGGTGGTGGTCTCCACCAACGGCAAGCAGGACACCGAGGAGAGCATCGTGCTCGGCGTAGACTTCGTCTCCTCCGATAGGTGGGTGACCACGGCAATGGCGCGCCTTCTTGTGCTCAGCGGACAGACTCTGTATTTCCAAAACCTCGTTCCTTCTACCTGTGCTCTGGAGGTAAAAGCTTTGAGACCTAACTGGTGATTTCCATTCATCGATCTTTTCCCCCTGGCAGCTGCTGCACGGTGGGGCTGGTTCTACCTCTTTGGAGCGACACTTTGATTCACTTGGATGGAGACGGGTAAGTCGCTAGGCCTACGTCAGACTTCCTCTCGGAGGCGGATGGCCGACGTTGGAGAAGTTTCTTGCTAGTTTATTTATTACTAATCTGTTCACTCCGTGTCTCTGCAGAGGCTTTAGTGTGTCGACAGTGAACAGGGTTCATGTCTTCAAGCCGGTGTCCGTCCAAGCCATGTGGTGAGCATCTTCTTTCTTTAAATACATGATTTGTTGCTGCTCTTTTGATTTTGACCTCCTTTGACATCCTTCCATTGAACTCACTAATCGTCTCCCTGGAAAAAAGACCTTGATCGTTTGTTGGTTTTTTCTTTGTCGCCGGCAGGTCCGCCCTGCAGTCGCTGCACAAAGCTTGCGAGGTGGCTCGCTGCCACAATCATTATCCCGGGAGCCTGTTTCTGACCTGGATCAGCTACTACCAGAGCAGGGTCTCGTCCAGCCAGTTCTGTGTCAACGAATGGAACGCCATGCAGGACGTCGAGTCGCACCGTGCCAACTCACCCATCCTCTTCACCGACCTGTGAGTAGAAAAGAAGCATAGGAGCGCCGAAAACTGGCAAAAGGTTTACAGAAAGCTTTCTGTGGAGTGAGCGTACAGATTGGAGTGGTGGGTAAATGTTGAGATGTCACATTACGGCCAAGAGAAAAGAACCAAAGATGGATCCTTTTGGAACCTGAGCATGCCGTTCCCAGGCCCAGTAACCAGGACAACAGTCCTAAACCTACACACTGTTGAAATACGTCTGGGGTGGTTAAATGCGTGCCACACTTTTCAGATATATATAAGTTTACATTGGTGTAACACAAGGGTCTGGAAATATGGATGTTCAAAAAGCCATTTTTGACCTTATTCCTCCTCAACAGCGTCTAGTACTAACTGCATTATTAGTCATTTTAAAGATATTCTGTTGTGAAGATCGTTATGCCATAAAGAAACTGGAAAAAAAATAAAACGTTCAAGGATATAAGATGTTAGGTTGTGATGTTGACGTTCTAGAGAGCAAACTCCTGGTCTATCATGTAAAATCATATTAAACCAATTCTCTTAGTACTGTGTCAGAGACTATATGTACTTATGTATTTAGATAAGTCTGGGAGCTATCATTAGAGCGGCGCTGTGAACTCTCTGCCCAACACGTGGGAATTCATTTCAGAGGCTCGTTTAAAGGAGAACATGCATTTCCATCACAGATTCAAGGAAAGCCTCGGCTGTTTCACAGTAGCCGTTTTTTTTATTTATATCGGGTCACAACCTGTTCTACGAGGCTGAAATCTGCTTTCTCAGTCAGAGGTAATCGGCGCCTCATCATGTGAAAAAGAAAATCCTCGCACAGTTAACAAAAAAAAAAGAAGGGAAATCTAAGAAAGTAAAGAAAGTAAGAAATGACACCTCATGTCTCCTGGGAGCTGCTGGGGTCACATGCCTGGCCAACTATTCGGAGCGTCTCTCTCGCAACTCCGCTCGCTCACACATCCTCGAGTGTTGAAAATAGCCGCGGCTTCAGCTGGCTCGATTGACTTTCGGGGGGAGAAGGTGGCCCTGGATGTGTCGGGCCTCTCCCAGCTGATGGCCCCTAACGGAAAGAATGAGGACGCCGCTCCTAATCCTGACGATTAATGAACCCGCGTTTACCAGAAAGTACCCTTGCTTGCCCTCCACTAATCTTATCCTTCATGTCACACGTGCATTTATGACAGCTTTTCTTTTCTTTTCCCGTACGGGGCCGGCCCGCCACTGTTTGTTGACACGTCGGCTGGTTTTTACCTGTAATGTTCAACCAGGGCTTGTGTTTTTGTCTGACGTGCAGGTTTTTACTGTTGGTGCCTGGAGGCGTCGTATCTCGCTCCGGTTCAAGGAAACGCTATAAAATTTCCTCTCTTGAATAGAACCACTCCTCGCTCTTACTGGACGTACTCCTGAACAGGCTTTGTTGTTTTGGTTTGTTTGTTTTTTTTTCCAGCCAATGGCCGTCAGGTTATAGTTTCACTGGATTGTGATGTGTTGGGCTTTATCTGTTGATAAGCGGACACGTCGGTGTTTTGAAGTCTCTCTGCTCAACGTCTATTAAAGGATAGCATTGGAGGAAGAACACAGAGACCAAGCGAGCCCCCCCCCCGAGAGGTAATTAGGCCACTTGTTGGTATCATCGGCGTGACGTCTGGAGGCTAAACGCCTCTTCCGGCAGAGCGGCCAGAAACTGGAGGCAGGGACAACAAGACGACTCTGTTTTGGATTCGCCGGCGGGTCGCGTCCCCTGATATTTTCTTTTTTTTCCCCCATCTGTTCTCTCTACGGTTTCTGAGAATCTGACAAAGTGGCGACTCTCTTTCAGAACAACCAGCCTCATTGAGGCCGCAAAAATAAATGCAGGAACAAGCCGAATGCAAGGGGGGGGGCTCCAAAGGTGGATTATTTATTTATTTTTTGTGGTTGCCTTCCTGTGTGTGCAGGCCTACAGAGAGGGAACGCACAGAGAGACTGATAAAGATGCGCCTCAGGGAAATCATGATGCAGAAGGACCTGGAGAATGTCACCAGCAAGGAGGTGAGAAAAACATCCCTGCATGCCTCTTTAAATGTATTTACACCTCATGTTCGTACAGCTCAGATGATTCCTTAGGTTTGCACTGGGTTTCATTTAAGGAAACGGGAAAAAAAAACTGTGGTGGTTTAATACAATAATATGAAAAATCACAGTCACTCATTTTTGCCCTAATATATGATCATTTTATCGATCCAGTGAATAAATGTTTACCTGTTTTTTTTGGAGGGTTGTAACTGTTTAGGTCGCTGTTTTCATGGCATTATGAGGGTGGGGAAATATATAGTGCACATAATATCATATATTGATATCGGGACTCCACCCGTAAATATATTTAAATAGAAAAAAAAAGGGTGAACACATTTCCTATAGAAGTTAGTTATTCTTAAACTTCCAGTTTATCACAGACATGCATGACGACAGATGGAAACACACCTAATTCCTTTTTTATGTTGGTTTTGTTTTTTTATTTCACTGCGACTTTAAAAAAAAAATGTTATTCTTTTATCATTTTTTATTTTCTTGAAACTCTAATGATGATCGGACGACCTCGTTTTTCCAGATCCGAACGGAGCTGGAAATGCAGATGGCGTGCAACCTGAGGGAGTTCAAGGAGTTCATCGACAACGAGATGATCGTCATCCTGGGACAGATGGACAGTCCCACGGAGATCTTTGATCACGTTTTCCTGGTGAGATTCCTGAGCCCTCCACGTCCGCAGACATTAAAACCACATCCCGCGGATTCAGGCGCCGCGCCGTACAGCGTTTAGAATACATTTTTGAACTTCCTACGGTCTGAAAAACGTTAAAGTTGGATGAATTTAGGTTAAAAAAAAAATTCTGGAAATCTTACCTGAAGAATGCGCAGAAATCCAATCATTAAATATATTTCAATATCAGTTTGCTTTACGCTGATGACCTGTTTTCCTTGTAGGGTTCTGAGTGGAACGCCTCTAATCTAGAGGAGCTGCAGAACAGCGGGTGAGAGAGAGATCTACTTCTAACCTAATTAAGGTGTACTACATTCGTAAATAGTTGAGAGAGAGAAGAAAAAAAAACCTACACTGTCCCTCTCTCAGTTTTAATGACTGAAGAGAGTTTTAGAAAGTAAACAGTGAATAAAGCTAAGAGCATCTCTTTGGTTTAAATGTCCATGTTAAATGGATCGCTTTTGCTTGTTTCTTCCCGTCTTGCTCTCTCATACACCAGCGTACGCTACATCCTGAACGTGACCAGGGAGATCGATAACTTCTTCCCGGGAATGTTCGAATACCAAAACATCAGGGTCTACGACGAGGAGGCCACCAACCTGCTGGAGTACTGGAACGACACGTACAAGTTCATCACCAAAGCCAAGTAGGGACTCCGAAACACTTCCAACGCAGCGGCATCGCTTTCCCGGGTCTCCTCGAGTGAGAGAGGGTTGTTACACGGCCGCTTCTGTCCGCAGGAAAGCCGGAGCAAAGTGTCTGGTCCACTGCAAGATGGGCGTGAGCCGCTCGGCCTCCACGGTGATCGCCTACGCCATGAAGGAGTACGGCTGGGATCTGGACACCGCCTTCGACTACGTGAAGGAGAGACGCACCGTCACCAAGCCCAACCCGTCCTTCATGAAGCAGCTGGAGGAGTACCAGGGCATCCTGCTGGCCAGGTAGTTCTCCCGCCGTTCTGCTGTTGTCCAGATCTCTCCTCCGTGTATAATCCGTCCATCCATGAAACACCAATCGTCTCTTTTTGTTTCCTTTTCCTCCAAAGCAAACAACGACACAACAAGCTGTGGCGCTCCCACTCAGACAGCGACCTGTCCGATCGCCCCGAGCCCATGTGCAAGCCCTCGTCTCCCATGCTGCTCCGTGCCGACTCTCACAACAGCGGCACCTCCTCGCCCTCCTTACGTCACTTCCTGGGCGTGGCAGTCCTGCAGACCCTCTGCGCCGAGCCCCAAACCTCCGCCGACTCGGTCGAGTCGCGCAGGTCTGGAATCGGCGCGCTCTCAAACGGCGTCGGCGAGCCGCCTCTCCCAGAGGGCGTGGCACCCCGGATTTCGCTCCCCAGACCCAGAGCGGCCACGGTCATCCCGGAAGAGAAGCTGGACAGCTGGGCGAGCGTGGCCATCACCGTGCCTGTGGCTCTGCCGCACCCTCCGCCGTCGCTCCACATCCTCCCCCCAACCCCTGAACTCCAGCGCCACCGGCGGGCTCCTCCTCCCATGCATCTCCCCCTCACTGAAAAGCCCAAACCAGTGGAGCTTTCCCCCGAAGCGTGCAGCTCGGAAGAAAGTTCTCTCCTCACTCCGAGCTCCAGTGAATCTCTTTCGGACTCTACGAGTGACAAACCGAGCCCGCCGCCGGGCCAGACCGCCACCATCCCTCTGCTTCTCAGCCTCTCTCCGAACAACAACAACCCCAGCGAGCCGCAGACGGGAAGCCCGCCGGACGGCCGCGGTGAGGCAGACGGCTCGTCCGACCACAGCTCCGACAGCATCGACTTCTTCAGCGCCAGGGAGAAGTTCCTGGGCCTGGCTCAGGAGTCGGAGCAGCCGCCGCAGAGGTCGGCCCTCTCGCCTGAGGGAGACGCAGATCAGCAGGAGAACAGGACCAGCCAGGTAAACAAACGTGTGTGTGTGTGTGTGTGTGTGTGTGTGTGTGTGTGTGTGTGTGTGTGTGTGTGTGTGTGTGTGTGTGTGTGTGTGTGTGTGTGTGTGTGTGTGTGTGTGTGACTATTTAAATCACGCGTTATTGTTGTGATAAGGATTCACGTATTATGGCAGTGTTGAGGTTGCAGTTCCTTTTTTATTGTTTCCCAGCAGCTACGGTGCAGCTGGTTGTTCCAGTCGACTTTTTTACAGCTCTGTTTTTTATCCTTTTTCCGTAAACGCCGTAATGACTCTGTAACTGTAAGCGCTCCGAATGTAAACAGAGAGCTTTTATTACAGTGACATCTACTGGAAAACCGAGGAAAAGCCAGTAAAATGATTTCCTGTTCTATTAGTCATACATGTGAAGTGTTGCTGGTTGTTTATCTGATGCTGACTTATAAAATTTTTCTGTTTCCCTCAAGTCTGACGATGGCTTGGACCAAAGCTGCCTCACTCACCATGACAATGGAATATCAGTCCGCCACATCGTCATTGAGATCGAAGCCATATCCGCCGTCACACCTGAGCTATCGGAACCCTCCCGGGCTGTGAGCAGCTCTTCCCCTCCATCCTCGCAGCCCTCGTCTCCCCCCAGGCTGCCGCGCGGCCAGCGTAGCGGCTCGGTTCGTCGGGCCACTAAACAGCTGGAGCTGAAGCTTGAGCGGGCGGCGGCTCAGCGTTCTCCACTACATTCACCTGGCGCCGAGCAAACCTCCGAGCTCCATCTGCTCCCACGCCCTGCAGAGCAACATCTCACTCAGGAAGGGAGCGCCGGCGCCGCTGTTGCCCGATCCAAAGACGCAGAGGAGCATAAAAGCTCTGAAAGACTCGATTCCTCAGGCCTGGCTTGCGCCTTGGATGTCTCTGGTGCCTCGCCTGACATTTCTGGTAGCGACACGCTGACGCCATCACATACCTCTACTGATCAGTTCAGAGAATCCTCTCCAGATAGCTCAGCCCGGTCCGGCCGACAGGACCAGCCGCACAGCCAAAACCTGCAGGGTCCAGATGCTTTGAATCTGGACGGAGCGACGGTGGGGGAGTCCGAGACGGACGGCAGTCTCCGGGACGACCAGGCGAGTTGTGGGCCCGCGTGTGAAGCCAAGGGGCGGCTGGCTCGCAGCTGCCAGGAGCTGGAGCGCATTCAGCAGACACTACGAGAGCTGCAGGCGTTCCTACAGGAGGGCGTCGGACTGGAGGCGACGGAGGGTCCAACGCGAGACCCGGAGCGGCCTCCGGGGCCGACGGACACAACAGACACCCAGTCAGACTGTAAACGCAGCCCTCCAGGAATGGCGGTTAGGCTGCGGCTGAAAGAGAAACCAGGGAGCCGGGTTCTCAACGAGCCCCCAGGTCGGCACAGAACCGGGGAGCTGGAGGCTCGTATGCGGCAGGCGGGGCTCACGCCGCCCTCCATAATGAAGAGATCGGCGTCTCTGGCTAAACTAGACTGTCTGGAGCTATCAGCGTTTGACCTCTGCGACCTGGACCCAAGGCCGCACTCCACATCCTCGCCGTGCTCCCAGGACTCTCCCGGCGTGACGCAGTCCCACCCAGACGACGCTTGGAAGAAGCAGAAAGTGCTGTCTCTCAACGTGGGTGAAAAACCCCTCCCCTCCGACCCCGCCGCGCCTTCGCCGCCGGCCACCTCCAAAGAAGCCAAAAGCGTGGGGGAGGAAACGGGCGGCGCGGCGGGGTCATCTCAGCAGGGCAGGGGACGCTCATCAAGACGTCCGCGCAAAGCCTCGGCAGAGCGGAAGCGAGCCATCACGCTGCTGTACAACACCATGTGACCTCGGCGCGATGGACTGGTGCTGCGCGGTCGAGGATGCGTGTGAATGAGGAGTGGGTGAAGCGTGCGAGCTCCAGAGAGCGCGTGTCGAGTGTGCGAGGTGGAAACAATGAACACGTGTTTGCATGTAAACCACTGGATGTTTCTACTGGAGTACGGTAATATTATATGAATGTGCAAACTGAGACTGAAGAGGTGCGAGCGCTGCACTCGGTTGTTTATGTCTGTTGTTTATTTTTGTTGTCTTGTTTTCAGTGTGAGAACTTCGCTGCCTGTGTTTTTTTTGTTTTTGTTTTTGACGTGTCTAAAACTGCAAACCAGGGCGGCTTTTGTTTCTCACAACATGCACTTTACCACCTAGATGATTTTTGTGTGTTTTTATTTGGAATCTCTTTTCTTACGCTGGGAAAGCTTGTTTTGCACTGTTCTCAGTAGACTTGTCGGTGTTTTGGACTTGTCTTTACTCAGATTTTTAATTAAACCAGGACAAAGCTGATATGTTGCTGTTTCATCATTATTATTATTATTATTATTATAATTAAATGCTTTTAAACATGGTAAAAAAAAAATCTTTTTTTATTTGTTCCTCCTGGCTGAATGTGGGATTTCAAATATTAGTACACGAGCACCCCCTACTGGCCAAGGAAAAATACTACTTCAAAGCACAAGAGCAAAAAAAATGAATACAGGTTAAAATTTGTCTTATAATCTTGACATTCAACACAGACCGGGACGGTTCAACCCTTTTCTATCGTAGCCGATATAGCGTGCTTGCTATTTATACCCACAGATGACTGTCTTTGAACCCACCACAAGCATCTATGCTGGGAATGGGCTGACATTTTCCCCGCTGCTCCATCTGGGTAATTAAACACTCAGATGTGGGCCACCAGCGCAGCTGAGGAAAAATTCAAATTCAGATGCAATCGGATAACTCCGGCAAAGAGTCCGAGTGAAAAGTTGAAGGAAATGAATCGAGATAAAGGTCATGATTCATGCTTAAATGATTGAATACATCTTAGCTTAGAGTTGTACTTCTCTCTCATCCAACATATACAGTAATCCTATAATATTACATGGTTCTCTAGTCTAACGTGGTTGTGTAAAAAAATTTAAAAAAACTTACGTCTGGACTTTATCCAGTAGTTATGAAAACCAAATTGTCTCTGTCAGAAAAGCTTTTAGCCACTGCGCGCACACTCACAACAGGACAATTTAGAGAAACCAATTAACCTGAAAGGCATGTTTATTGGACTGTGGAAAGAAGCTGTGGAGTACCCAGAGAGAACTCACGCATGAACAGGGAGAACATGCAAAATAGCAGGAATATAAAGCTGGAATCGGACCCAGAGTCATCTTGCAGCTGCAGGGGGAAAGGTTAAATGAAAACATATCAGCCAAACAGAATCATGGTGTCAGGGCTAGTAAAAGCTCAATCTTTCCATGTATACAACACAAATGAGGTTTCTCAAATCATTGTTTTTAGTGAGGAATATATATATATAGAAACAGCTGAACCGTCATATGTTACCTCTGAACTCTGCTTTGTATTTACCTCATATTTAACACACAAAAGGGAAATCTCAAAATGTGATCCTGTTTCTCTTTCACTGAACATCCACGTTCATTAACGTCGTCAATTCAACGTACGCTGGACTGCAGTATATGGGTTTCAATTGAGGTCAGTAGTTTTCTCCATAGAACGCATCTCACATCTAGGAGCGAAGCCAGAAAGGCAGGGCAAGTTTATTTGTATAGCACATTTTCGTGTTCAAGACAATTCAAAGTGCTTTACATAAGAAAAAAAGATCAGAAAATGAAACAATAAAATCAGCTTTGAATTTAAATGAAATAAAATAAAATAATAATAGTACTCAGATGCTATATGCACAGTTAAATAAGGTTGTTTTTTAGCCTGGATTTAAACAACAGCAGAGTTGAAACCTGTCTCACCTCTTCAGGAAGACTGTTCCAGATTTTAGGAGCATAAAACTGGAATGAAGCCTCTCCTTGTTTGGTCCTGACTCTGGGCATCAGCAGGAGTCCACTACCTGAGGTTCTCAGAGTCCTGGCTGGTTCATATGGCTCTAACATGTCAGATATGTACTTTGGGGCTAAACCATGAAGAGACTTGTACACAAGCAAGGCTTTTTTAAAGTCTATTATTTGAGTGACAGGAAGCCAGTGCAGAGACTTGAGTACTGGACTAATGTGGTCATATTTCCTGGTTTTGGTCAGAACTCGAGCAGCAGCATTCTGGATGTTCTGTAGCTGTCTTAAGGCCCGTTTTAGAAAGCCCAGTGAGCAGGCCGTTACAGTAGAAAGTGCTTTTTATCAGGGCATGATAAATAATAATAATAATAATAGAAAACAATATGTGGCCATATGTGAGCCTTCAGAGTCAGAACAGAATAAAATCTGTGTTAAACAGCTATTCTGAGAGTTTCATTAAAGAAAACTGGTAAACATACAGCATTACGATAAAAGAACACCTCAGATCAACGAGGAAAAAAATAAAATATATATATATATATATATTTATATATTAATGTTTGAAGGGTCCAGACAAACTGAGACATGAATACAAAAAAATGTGTGTGATGGGAACTGAAAATGTTGATGCTTAAAGAATCTTTCCTGGTAAAATAAGAAGTTCCAGTCTCAGTGAAACTATTTTGTTAAACCATTGCATAAAACACATGATAAGCTTACGAGACCATATGGGAAACAATCACCATGAATCGTTTTACCAGATCCAGCTGAGATGTTGTATGGCCGTGGCGTTGTAGTATGATTTCTTTTCAGTCTGTTTATTGAAAGCTTTATTATATATATATATATATACATAGTATTACAAGTCCAGTATTACAAGTACACGGGGCAACATGGCTTCCGTGACGTGACCAAAAGACATTGAAGAAGATTTAAGGAATGTGGGAAATGTTGGTAAAACGTTGAGGATTGAGGTCATTGGAGCAGAGGAGGAGGTGCATGAGAAGATGTTGTGTTTAACAACTTGTTTTTATTCCGGTGGCCTTTTTTTTTTACATTTCCACCATACTGAGGTTACCCACAAAGCGAGGCGATGGGGAGGAAGTATGGTTCACTAAAGAGATGGAGATTTACTCCACATTGCTGCTATCCTGCGCTGAGTGCTGTTTCTTGGAGGGTTTTTACAGTCTCTAAGCTCTCCTCCTCCTCTTTTTTTTTCTTTTTTTTCTTCCATCGAGCTTAAAATAACTACAGTCAAAGGCCCCCCTTGGATCCGGCTAAGGCGCCGGGAAACCGTGTCACAGGGAAGAAGATTGAGGCGGCAGCTGCTTAAAACAGATCAGTCCCGTCTTTTGCTGACTGACTTCTGCTTTTGCCTTCCTCGTGTGAAGTCAAGAACTTTTATCACAGTCATTTTCATTTTCATTTACTGAGAGAACCCAGTTTTTTTTTTTTTTTTTTTTTTTAAAGTTGTCTCTTTATTTTAAATGTCACAACTTACATTGCAGGATATATATTCGGGAAACCTTTGTGATGGATTGGTGTTCTGCAGTGAGGGTTTTTACAAAGTCAAAATCAAAACCAAAAACAATCTTCAATTATAGAAGAGACAGAGGGAAATCTCCTCGGGTTTGTGCTGATATTGTTAGTGGTAAACTTTTGTTTCAGAGAAAATATTTAAAAACCTAAAAGAAAAAAGGAGGGGGGAACAAGCCGTTCACCTCTATATTTGATCGGCTCAAGTCACCCACAGTTGTATTGGCCTTACGATTATTCGCAAACATTTAGTTATTTTTGTTTAATGTGCAGCTCCGACTCGAGCTCAGACAACAAGGAACCCTTTCATGGGTTCATATCATGCTTAAATATTACATATATATTTAAAATAAAAATCGGTACCAGTTCACAAAAAGGTTCTGATGGCTTTATAAGTGATTGATAATTAATAAGTGTTTATTATGCAAACTAAAGAGTGTCTTGCCAAATAGTGAGACACATCTGTTCGCCTTTATATTCCATCTAAAGATGTTGTGCTTAACATTTCAGACTACTATTACTAGCTTCTATGTTTAATAGGATTTTGTAAAGACAATTTTTAGCATAGCTATGCAGAGATTAAATAGAATGACATATGCTCCAAGGTAAGTCATTGTGTTTGAAATAGTTATTTTATAAACTAAACTCTAAATAATTAAGTGAAATAAATGGCTCAAGTCAGGTTTGTCTCTTTCTCACCCTTAAATTATCAAGCTTTGACACTTTCTGAGTGATGAGGATGAAGGTCTTTGTACTGTTGCTGATGGCTAGTTGGCATGCTAGTTTTCTTACATCTCGGTTGAGTCGTTCAGGAAAAGGGATTCTTTTGGCTCTGATTGATTTATATTTTTTTCTTGTTTTTTTGGCATAAAACAAGTCAGAAGTCAACAAATTTGGAGTTTTTTTCCACAGACTTTCTGTGTTGCTTTTACGTTTCGAAATCGTGTGAGTTTAAACAAGTGTGTAAAAAAATCATATATTTGTAAATAAAAGTTACTTCGGCTTTAATTAATGCATAATAAACATCCGATGATCTGTTTAACGATCACAGATTAATTATTAACATATGTATCAACTTTTTATTGGCCATCTAAGCCTTGTTGTGAAGTGGTAATAAAAAAATAAAAAAAATAAATCAGTTCGAATTTCTTCCGACTACATATCTATTCCACAGACAGCATACATGACTCGCGCTTCAGTCCTTTATTAATACACTCCTTCTCATACATTATGGCTTGTACGCCTCCTGCTGCCGCTTCCTACAGGCTAAAACAAAAAACCCGGCTTCGCTTTGTGCTCGTCAAAAGAACCGCCACCAACAGTCTCCTACGCCGCCCGCCAGCAATAGCTGAGTACAGTACCTGTTGATTTTAGTGGAAGTTAAAAGCAAGTAAGTAGAGCAAACCTGCATCTCATCTGGGAAAAACTTTCATTTAAACAGCTGAGCTTTGTCAACGACACAGAGGCGTGCGTGTAAATGTCTGTTCTCCGTTTTTAAGGGGTTCAGTGGCAGGAGGGTTCGTGGTGTGTTTCTGTGTGTGTGTGTGTGTGTGTGTGTGTGTGTGTGTGTGTGTGTGTGTGTGTGTGTGTGTGTGTGTGTGTGTGTGTGTTTGTTTTTGTTTGTATGCTTTCGGTAAAGCAGAAGCAGCCCAGAGGGAGAGCTGACGACCCAGCTGCACAGAAAACTGGCATCGGGCGTACGGTTGTTGGTTGTAAAGCAGCACCGCTCAGCAAGGTACCATGCAGGGCCCCTTCATCTTCCGGCTTCAGCGCTTGCATGGCTCGGAGGGAAAGGTCTGACGAAGGCCAAGGAGAGAACAGAGAAGGAGGAAGTTTGATCGTTTCACTAAAGATGATTCGGGCGGTTAGAGTGTGCTTAACGTTTCCTAAACGGCCGTCTCCTTTGACCTCGGCGCAGACCCTTTCCACCGCCAACGCTGCCCCACCAGGCCCGTTTGGCTCTCACTTCTCCATCAGGGAGAGCTGGATGATTCTCTGGAGCTCTTCCTCCTCCCGCCGTCGCCGCAGATCTGCCTCCTCCTGCTCCCGCGCCGAGATCTCCATGGCGATGCGCAGCTGCTGGTCGTAGGTGCAGTTGGGCGGCGGCTGCTTCTTGGATGGAGTGGAGCAGAGGCTGGAGGGGGGGCGGGGCTTGCGTTGAGGTGTCCTGAACAACACGGATGGAGTACATGTTAGACCAGGGGTCTTCAACGTTTTCCAGGCCAAGGACCCCCAAACTGATGGCGAGACCCCCAACTATATATATATATATATATATTTATTCTTAATATATGTAAGTAATGTTTATTACATATGGACTTATGTAACGAAAGTAAAAAGTATTCCTGATTCTGATTCCTCGTTGATGGGACAGGTGTTGTGAATGAAACGGAATGAAACGGTGTCCAGCGTGAAAGAGCTCCTGTGTGTCGCTGAATGTGTGCATCGATGACTGAAAGACATCTTCTGCCTCCATTTATCTGTTTACTACAGTATTTTCAATTCATGTTAATGTGTATTTAAGACATTTCAATTAGTTGAAAAAATTGCAGGGGGGGAGAATATAAAAAAAAAGTCTAAACTTTCGCGACCCCCATGATTTACCTCCTGTGGGTTGCGGACCCCCCTGTTGAAGACCTCCGTTTCAAAGTGACATTTACAGTACATAAAGTATAACTTATCATCTTTTTCTAAATTCCACTGTTACATTCTCTTATTTCTATGCATATTTATCAATTTAGTGTTTTCAATGATAAATATATTCTTCTGCTTATTTACTCAATCATTATATTTTAATGATAAGATAATAATTGTTACATTTAACTTCACCTAAGGCTACTATTCGTGCCACACGCACCTAAAATCTGCAGTGACATCCATCAATCTGTGATCCTTAATGCATAAAAAATCATTGGAATGCTCCAAAAAATCTTATGAATATACATAGTGTACCAGCTTTCTATGGACGGAAATCAGATTAAAGGAAAGATTTTATTTACATGGTTTCATGAAAATAGGATTAAATAGTATGAAAAAAAAAAAGCTGTGGCACATTTAAAATATCCTCAAATCCTTACCTTTTTTTTTTCAATAACGTTAAAAGTTACTTTGTCTTTTCCCTTTTCTGTGAGTAATATAACACAACGCTGGTTACAGCTTGTAAGTGATTATTAACGTTAGATCAGGTTTTGCTCGCACGTTTCCTCAGCAAATGCCGGAGAAACCGTCAGCAGAGATGCGGGAAGCCGGAAAATCTTGACCTTGAGCGAAGTCACGCGCTGCGTGGCTCTGGTTGGCTGTCTGTGCATTTCAGACATCAGCGGGAGGAGCCAGAGCGTCTTAGACTGTTCTTTCTAATCTACTGTCAGGATGTAGTGGTGGTTTTAACACACATGTAAAAAAACAGGTTGCAAATACTTTGATGACTGAGAAAGGGATTAAAAAAGCAGGATAAGAGGTTAACTTGAAAACGCATTCAGCTCCTGGTCCCCCAAACGGGAACGTCAGATATAAGGATAACGGGCTGAAAGTCAACTGTTGGAAACTCTCTCGTCCTTCTCTCACAAACGCGCTCTCCCAAGTGTAGATAGGAGATGAGAGAAGAATAGCAGGATGGATAAGATAATGGAAAAGGAGAGGAGAGCACGAGCATACAGGATGTGAGTCAAAGATGTAAGGAAGGAGCTGCAGCGGCGAAGAGAAAATACACAATGGTGGTTCAGAAGATAGCGAAGGAAAACAAAACACAGCAGGATGTGGGGTGGCAGGATATTTCGCCTTCATGCCGACAGTCGTGGAGATTTTCATAGTTATTTTGTTGAAGGGTTTTGGCTGTTTCAAAGATGAAACACTCCGTTCCTGTTCGCCTTTTCTATTACTCGGCGAGGCTTTGATTTAACTCCTGCCATCAAAAGACGGGACGGTGTTGAACTTTACTACGCTTGAGAACATGTTCCAGTAGCAGAAATTTTTTTTGAAAATATCAAATTCTAATACATAACAACGGTCTGTCAGTTGTTTTCCTATAGAGGGATTAAAAAATAAAATAAAATAAAAAAGAATCCTATTTGTGTCACAAAGAAGGATGTTGATGTTTTGTCTCTCAAAAAGGTGTGGGGGAGTCCGAATAGAATAGAATAGATTAGAATAGAAAAGATTAGAATAGAATAGAATAGAATATAATAGAATAGAATAGAATAGAAAAGATTAGAATAGAATAGAATAGAATAGAAAAGATTAGAATAGAATAGAATAGAATAGAATAGAATAGAAAAGATTAGAATAGAATAGAATAGAAAAGATTAGAATAGAATAGAATAGAATAGAAAAGATTAGAATAGAATAGATTAGAATAGAATAGAATATAATAGAATAGAATAGAATAGAAAAGATTAGAATAGAATAGAATAGAATAGAAAAGATTAGAATAGAATAGAATAGAATAGAATAGAATAGAATAGAATAGAATAGAAAAGATTAGAATAGAATAGAATAGAAAAGATTAGAATAGAATAGAATAGAATAGAAAAGATTAGAATAGAATAGAATAGAATAGAATAGAATAGAAAAGATTAGAATAGAATAGAATAGAAAAGATTAGAATAGAATAGAATAAAATTGAATAGAATAAAATTGAATAGAAAAGAATAGAAAAGATTAGAATAAAATAGAATAGAATAGAAAAGATTAGAATAGAATAGAATAGAATAGAAAAGATTAGAATAGAATAGAATAGATTAGAATAGAATAGAATAGAATAGAATAGAATAAAATAGAATAGAATAGAATAGAAAAGATTAGAATAGAATAGAATAGAATAGATTAGAATAGAATAGAATAGATTATAATAGAATAGAAAAGATTAGAATAGAATAGAATAGAATAGATTAGAATAGAATAGAATAGATTATAATAGAATAGAATAGAATAAAATAGAATAGAATAGAAGTTTCTTTATTGTCCCACAATGAGGAAATTCTAGTGGATCATTCAGTTTTCCTGCCACCATTTATTCTGTACCCAACCTTGTCCTTGTTCCAGCAGGTAAAGGATTGAGCTTGGTTCAACTTCCCTCTCTCTCTCTCTCTCTCTCTCTCTCTCTCTCTCTTTTCCAACGAACCTTGTAAACCTTTATATTGGTCAGCTGTCAGTTATTGGGCCCAGCTAAACAATCTCGGTTCATGACATATACATATGTTGAACTTTGTGAAACTAAATGGGGGATCAGGTTAGATTTTATCCCTCGTTCACTATTAAAGTCCATGCTTAGAACTCTTCGTTTTTTGCGCAAGGATTATGAAAAAGTTTGAAACTTGGCTTAAAGAGCAGGAAAAAGAATGTTAATACCACAAAATAAGGTAGTTAGCACTTTTTGAATTTCATGTGGCAAGAAATTGGCCTAAAGATCTCTCACTTGTCAGCACTAGCGAGACACTGCAACTCAAAACAAGCGGAATTACTGGTAGAAAAAGCTTCTCCTCGAGCGCTTTGAAATCTTTTTTAGGTCTCCAAACGAACTCCAAATGTAAATATTCTAAATGGGAACTATAGGGATAAACAGTTAATGCGAGGAAACAATGTTCAAATTTACGATTTAGGACTTTTTGAGAAGTAAAAACGAATCCTTTTTTAAATTCTCACCGCTCTACACGGCTTGGGTCACAAGACAGGGGGTGTGCTCCTGGTTTGCTGTTGGTGAGCGCTTCCCAGATGGTCACCTAGAAAAGAAAGAGGAGGCAGAACAGGAAGTCAGAAAGTGGCTGCCGGACGTGGACGAAGAGATGGAGGGGTTTCTGGAAAGGGCTGAATCCTTCCCACAGAGGATGTTTCCAGTCCCGCAGACACAACATAAAACCCAGCCAGATGGTTTGTTTATGACTTGTTCTCCAGCACACTGAACTGACGGGGGTCTGTAATGACTTATAGTTAAATTAGCATTTTAAGAATGAG
>JAVLVB010000125.1:712865-750140 GCA_032876305.1 Orestias chungarensis | reverse complement strand
ATATATATATATATATATATATATATATATATATATATATATATATATATATATATATATATATATATATATATATATGGATTGAATGTACCACGATGTTTGGTTGCATGCAATCGTGTAAATACCTACTGGCCCAATGCAATGGCACGTGGACGACGGGATGGCGGAAAACGCCCTGATTCGAGCGGTCGCTCTCAGTGTTACCAGGGCCAACATAACAGTCCCCTTATGAAGTAATTATTTATAATGAGCATTCTCTGCTTGTGTTTTTTTGTCTCCACTTCCTGCCTCCCTCGTGTTCTACTCGCACTTTGCCAAATTCATCTTGACATTCACCAGAGACTGTGCCCGAATTTGTTCTGCTCAGCGGTGCCGCAGAAAGCAAACCCCATTCACTTTGACAGGAAAATGCAATTTTAACAACAAAAAAACTGCATTGGGCCCAGGCCCTTGTTCTAAGAATGAGTAATTCATCCCTGCAAAAGGGTTTATGAAGCTCATCATTTCTGGGGTTTGTTCACATCTTGACGCCATCGGATTAATATTTCGTCTGTATTCTTTCTGGTTCTGACCTCTCAAAGGCGATGTTTCGGGTGTCCAGCTGCGTGGTCACCACCGGTGCGGACAGCCTGGCTGCTACTTGCTCATCGCTGGGCTGCGTCGCCCCGAGAAGGCCCAGTCCAGCACAGTTGCCCTTGCAGGCACCGGCTGTCCCCCTGCCAGGAGAGAGCGCCGCGAGAGACGAGACACACAAGGTCTCGCTGAACACCAGCTGCCGGTCGTGGTCCACCTCCATCACCTCTGCACTGGAATCTAAGAGGTGGGAAGAGAAAAATACGAGGGGAATTCAGACAGAAGAGCAGCAAAGTTTCAATTCTGTTTAAGGTTACTAAACAGGTTTTAGGTTTTTTGTCGTATCTGTCTTGAAGCCTGCTTTATTCAGTTCTAAAAGTAAATGTCTACAAAACATTTCCTCAAATGCTAGACACTTGATTCATAACAAGTGTATTTTACTGGCACTTGTGGAGGTGCTCTGAGTTTGGCCGGGCACTGAAGCTCCAAGGAGGAGGAATAGATAAAGAGGTGGGGCATCGCAGTGGCAAGCATTTAGGAAGTCTAGCAATAAACCTAATATAAAGCACAATAAACGATTTAGCAAAAAATTACTATTTTTTCATCTTTTTTCCTCAAAGGAAGACGATTGTTTTATGTTCGGTTAGGTGAGACCACGTCAGCTAGGTTTTTGTCAGATTGTCAATCGAAACTTAAGCGGACTTTTAACATTTTTGGAAAAAAATAAAAAGTGAATCAGGCGAGTTTTCCATCTACGGGTTTGGATTAAATCAACCAGGCTACAAAGCAATATTTCACCAGATGTGGACATTATATACGGCTGTTATTAAACAGAAGCAGTGCTATTTCCCAGGTGTGTTTTCTATATTCTTTTTTGGCACATTTAGTTGTTTTTTTTGAGAAAGGTCATACACCACACCATTCTTTTAAAACCTGAGGAAGATATTTCCATCAACCTTTCCTAATGTGACACATCAAAACATGCATCAAGAGACCTTGAGGGAGAGACAGATGTTCTAGTCAACTATATTCAGCCTTGCAAAAGCATTCATCCTCCTTTAAGCCTTTCACCTTTGTCACCTTACAATCACAATTGTTTCATGTGTTTAATTAGAATTTCCTAATAGCAAGCAAACACAAAACTGTGCAAGCAGACATAAAGTAATACATGGTCTGAGATCTGGTGACATGTGCATGTTTTCAACATAAATGAATTAAAACTAAGCCGATCTTACAACTTAATATAATCACAACTGTCAGTGGGTGCAATGTAACACAATAAAAAAAAAATTTCAAGGGGGACATGAACCTTAGCAAGACAGTATCTCTTTTAAATATAAATGCTCACAAAAGAGAGAGGCTCCCAACCAACATCCCAAGTGACTAACCTTGTCCCCTGAAAATGAAGCTTCGTTTGCCTCTCTGCCAAGTCATCTGCTCAAACCCCATCAGGGTGGTGTCCACACGGAGACACTGTCCACTCTTCCAAACTCTGTAGGTGTCACTGGGGCAGATACGAGATACCAGGGGCACTGGGAACAGACGCACAATCTCGATCGAGCAGTCCTTGTAATGGCTTCGTTCAGCACTTTAGAAAACAGTTCTTAGTTCTCGCTGGAATGTTTCCATTAGGATAATTATTGGCCTCAGTCATCCATTAAATCCTTTTTAACTCATACAAGGATAATATGGTAAACATTCAAAAGCATGCAATTAGTCTATGGAGCTTGAACAGGAATAAGAAGGCATGAACTTGTATCATGGGGATGAGATAAGATGATTAGCTAAGATTGGTTGGAGTAAAGGCGCCGTCTACCGCACTGTTACTCACCCCAGCTCGTAAACTCCCATTTCATCTCCACGTAGAAGTCCTGCGCCTGGAAGAGGAACACAGGAGGATGGTTGGAAAATGTAGATGAAGAACCAAAAAGAGGAGAATAGTAATGAGCAGAGAGAGGAAAAGAAGCAGTCAGGCTGCTTCAGTGTCTAAGCCAAAGATGATGAAGGGGACTGGCACTGAGAAGATTGGTGTGTTTGTGGAGGAGGAGGGGGTTAATAAGAGCAGTTATGGATGGAGAGGGCAATGATGTGGCTGAGGGCAGTAACAGGAGAAAAATGCAGCGATGTGTGCAAGGCTGTTTTGACTGCTTAATGAGGACGCTTCGTTGAGTTGTGTGTCTTTGTGTAATAGGGTGCCAGCTGGAGCAGAGACGGACAGACTATGTGTAGGGAGCTGGCCGCATCTCTGCCATCGCGGACAAAAGACTATCTGCAGCTGCACCAGTGCTAGGACCGAGCTATCAACCTCATGCACGGGTCGCCTGAGCTTCGTCAGCAAAGCTTTCTGTTCCTTTAATCATGCGAACTCCCCCAGAGGGTGAGATGAGTCAGATCATCCGGAGACACACTGCCACGGAAAGATAATCGTTTGTGTCTCCCTTGCTGAATAGTAAACAAAGGTATGAACACCTTCAAATTTTTCTCATCCTAAAGAGAAAACGATCTGCATTTCAACGGACAGCTTGGTAAAACCGTCCTTTTTGTTCAACTAACTGACAGATTGCTACCCAAGTAGCATGCACATTCTATCTATCTATATAAGTGTGTGTGTCTGCTTGGAGATGGAGTGCTAATGTGAGTGCGTTTGTGTAAAATCCCACTTGGCGTAGTCTCTCCAGCAGGACGGGGATGCCCGCCAGTCTCTTGGCAGTCCTCTGGTAGTCACGGTAACGCAGCACGAGTCGCACCAGCTCCGGGTCCCTCGAGCTCACCGCCTCTTGAAGAACTGAGTGGGAGTTGTAAGGATTGGAGAGAGAGACTAAAACACACAGGCCTCGTTTAAAGTTAATGCAAGCAAGCATTTTTTGGCCCAATAAAGTTAAAGTGAGCAAAAGGAGAAGCTGGTAGGACCAATGACTGCCTCATACCCATCTTCCCTCAGAATGACACTTTGTTATTGACCTTCCAAATAGTTGATCACAGACCTAAGAGAATCCCTTGTCTTTCTCTCCTTTGAGATAACTGATCTCAACTCAGCGAAGACACAAAGGTCCACTGAGGGTTTACAGTTTGCTTCCATTACAAGTGTAGAGAAAGCAAGAGGTGTGTGAAGTCTTGGTCACGCCTAATCACATTCACTTTTGTCGACTAAAGGTAAGGAAAATTTCATTTCTATGTTCTCTGTGTATAAAGCCCCTTTATTTTTGCCCACCTGTGACCGTACCAAAAAAGTAAAGAGATGGTTTCTGGAAGCTGGGAGAAAGTAGTGTGGATGTCCCAGGCTAAAGGCTGAGACCATGTGAGGAAATGAGGCCAACGCCATAAAATTGGGTACTAGACTATTATAAACTGCTTTGTAGACCACTCTAATTGCAGTTAGGCGCGTCCATAATAATAATAATAACAATATCCTACTTCTGATAGGGACCCAAAGGAAATATTTAACAAGAAATAGGCCCTTTGGGGTGGGAGACTGAATAATGCAGAGTATACAAACATAGCTCAGAGTCACGATTAGACTCAAGGATAAATGTTAGAGAGCAAGCTCTGGCATAGCAAGACAAGATATGCGTGGTCAGGGATGAAGAACATCCTCGGCCTCTAGAGAAAGGAGGATTATATATATAAAAAAACGTGAGACCTGAGAGCTACAGAGCTGAAAACGTTCTTCGGTAGCTGTAGTACAAGAACAATCTCACTATCTTCGTCTGCCATTCAACCACTGCTTCTCTGTCTTACCACAATTGGAGCCATCTCAAGACCCAGTTCTGGGACTTAGCTTTGTTGATCCATCATTGTCTCCACCTTGGCTACCCTTTGCTTTGCCCTGCAGCCTATATGTGTCTAGAAGTCATAGGAAGAGGCAGCTGGAGCAGCTGTACCAGAAAAAGACGGCGGGTCTATTTGGTGTCAGGACTAAAGTACTCTCAAACCTTATCCTGACTCAGCAGAGGGTTTGAGTGCCGTAAAAGCCAGCCTGCTATTTTATGGCATGTGAGAAATCTTATCCATAGATCCGAAATGACTATGGACCAGCTGCCCTGATATCCCCAAGCAATTAAGGTTCTGGAGGTAATATTATTTCAGACCCACTTCTGTAACTAGTACCCTTGGTTGTAATGTCAGATGCCTTCTTGATAAGGATGTGAAAGAATTTCAAAAAAGTAATTGGCAGCCACACCTAATAGCTGCTTGGGCCAACCTTAGCAGTAATCAACTAGTTGTTAATGTATTTTACAGCCGTCGAGGAATTTTGGCCCAGCCATCTTTGCAAAATTGATGCAATTAGGCAATTTTAAAGATTTTCCATGCATCAACAGCTTTGTTCATATGCCAAAGCAACACCGTAGGATGCAGGCAAGGGCTTTGACCAGCCCCACTCTAAAATCTTTAGGTTGTTTTTTCTTCAGCCATTCAAAGGAGGAGTTGGTGGTGTTCTCGATCATTTAACCATCTTATGCGGTCTGGACCTAACGGAGGCAAGAGAAGTTCTTTGGATTTAGTGTGATCCGCTGTGCCCCGTTGGATGAATTGTCGTTGTGCTCTCTGGGTTCTTTTCAAAATGACTTCCTAAAACTTATCAGACTGATGACTCCCAGTTACCTTCTGTCAAGCTTTTGAGGATGTTTTGGTCTCCTTCTCTAAACACATTTAAGTTCTGTTTAAACAAGGATTAAAATCACTTAGTCATTTTTTTTTGTCTCCTAATAATAAACATCTTCACTTAAAAAAAGACATTTTGTGTTTACATGTGTTGTCTTTGATTAATACATAAATCAGTTTGATGTTCTTAAATATGTACGTGTGACAAACGTGCAACAAAATAAGAAATGAGGAAGCCAGCAAGTACGTTTTCACACCATTGTACATCCTTGACAAATCCTTGCCAAATGGGCTGCTACTAATTTAAATTGTCCATGCATAATGTCTAACCATTACATCGCGTCCTTTCTCTTCCTATCTTATAGCTCTCAGACATAGAATGGAGAAAAAAAAAAGAAGCTTGAACTGTTAATCATCACTGTGTCTTGTAGAAATCAGGCCATCCTCATTACTTTGCCCTCCGTTGATATTTCAGGTTATACCAACTGATTTACTTAAAGCTTAAGAAATCTTGACCTGTCGTATGAAAAAATAAAAAATAAATAAAGAATTTCAAGGTTAAAATATCAATGATTTCACACTAGTAGATCTCGCCTTGCTAGATGTCCTGCCATGTTTGCACAGAGCCAGCAGAGAAGAGCTATTTGAGATTCTGCTCAGAATGCAAGAGTTACTGTCTAAAACATCCAAAATCAGTTTAGGCATATTTAATTACAGCGCAACCTATGGTAGACATTGTATTTTGAACAGGACTCACAGGAAACCTAGAACATGTTTCTAAACTAAGCTAGACAAAATGTATTCATGATTTTTCACAATTACTATGAACCAAAAGCTTTGCTGCTAATATCATGTTCCTTTACAACACAGTCTTATAATTACTTTGACATTTTGTTAAATAAAATGCACCTCACAGCACATTTATCTTAAAACACATTCCAGTTCCCTATGGGCCGTTCTCCACATATGCCAGTTTATGCATAATGTACAATATATGCATTACAGCAAACAAATGAAGTTTCTTCCACACAGACTCACCGGTCCAGCCATTGCGGTTCTCCTTGCTAACGTCAGCTCCATGCTGCAGCAGCACCCTGGCACACTCCAAGAAGCCCAAGGTGACAGCCAGGTGGAGAGGAGTCCGGCCGCGAGGGTCCAGAGACTCTAAATCCATCTGCATCGCCGCATGGGAATGCAAAGGTGGTGAAAAAAGAGAGACAGAGTGCATCATTGGAGTATATATAGACAGATGTGAGCCTAAGAGTTCATAGAAAAAATGTATGAATGCAAGAATAAACCATTGAAATAGTCGTCTGTGAAAGAGAACTAAGGACAAAAAGAAGAAATTTGTCAGGAATGGCAGAAAGAACAAAAGGAGACAGTGACATTTTTTTAACAAGGGTTCTTGCTGGAAGAATCTTGATGGTATTTTCTTACATTTCGACAGGTCTTACAATCCATAACTATGGCAACACAATGGTTTACAACCGGGACCAGCAGGTTAACATTGCAAAAGCTCTTATAATTCCTCAACTGCAGCCAAAAATCCCAGATGGGTTGAAAAACAAGTGTCATGAATCCAGATCCTGAGCGGACAGCAAGAAGGATATGCTCAAATCTCTTCCATTAATCTTGATGGGCAACATAAGATCACTACCAAATAGGGCTGTACAATATTGTAAAAAACAAACGGTGCAAGGTATTCTGCAAAAGCAGAATAAATACCTCGGCTTCATTTTTATTGGGTGAATTCATGGTTTTCTAAGGTAAATATAAATCTGGAGTAGCAGTGTGTACCACAGACTGATAGGGATGTGTTTCTAATATCCGCCATGCAGAGAGTAAATCAATAACTTGGTCAATAATGTCCCACATTTTAACTTGCCACAAAAAGATAAGATGGAACAAATGAGTTGGATAGCAACTCTAGTTGTCCTCAGATCCCACCATCTTCTTGAGGATCAACCTCGGCTGATTTGACCATAATTTGTAAAGGTTGGAAAGATGTTTTTCGGCTGTATTTAACAATTAGTCTTATTGTTAAAGGCTGAATAATATTACAACAACTTCTGCTGGAGATAATATTTCTCAATATTGTAATGATATTTAATCCAACTTATTTATAAAGCACCAACAGTTTGTCTCAAGGCGCTTTACTAAGGATGCTTGTAGCAATAGTGGAGAGGGAAAAATTCCCCTTTAACAGGAAGGAACTTCCAGCAGAAACCTAGCTCAGTACGAGCAGTCGTCTGCCACGACCGACTGGGGTTTTGAGAAGACAGAAAACACAAGAAGAAGCAGGCATCAGTTGCCATATATGTATGTTTTCTTGCTGATTTGGTATCACATCAACAAAATAAAAAATCTTTAATACACAACCTTTATTACCTAAAACCTATTCCTAATTGGACTGTTAACATTGTTTTCATGGTGTGTCTTTCCTTTTCTATCCACAACGGGGTGACGGTGGGTTGCCAGTTTAAACTCCTGCATTGTTGTCTGTGTCCGCTGTTGTGTCCGTGTTCAAAACACGTCCCCCGCCTTGCCTGCTCGACTTGGTCAAAGAAGCCGGAAAAATGTCTACAATGCCCAGGTGAAATGCCCATTTTTTGTGACTGGTCCTCATGGGAAGAGCAGTCTTCTTCAAACAAAACACTACCGCTTTTGTCCACAGAGGGCGCCAGAATTGACCAAAACTGAAAGTTCTTTAGTGTAGCTTTAATTTGACAATTTGATATTCTCCGATACAAAACCATAATAATGTCATTAAATATAGTAAAGTTCCGATGCTCAAGCAAGACTTTTCAGAAAATTGCTCATATGAATTGTTCAGCCAATGCTAGTTTTTTTTGCCAATGACATTTAAATGATAAATGATCAGGATGGATGTCAATAGGCTGACAGAAATACTAAGGGATGTGATGAAGTTCCTGGTTACCCATCATTGTGCTGTATGTGCAGCAAAGTTAAAGATGAAAAAGGACTTGTGTGCCAGCATCACTTTAAGTCTGAACAAACAAAAGAAGGTTTTTGTGTGGTGGGGTCACCAGAAAAGTTGTGGGGGGAAATATTTTATTGGTGAAGAGCTGTGTTGGATTTTATTTAGTAAATACAAATGTTTGACGTGTGCGTTTTGGATTTTACTAAAGCCATGAAGAGCAGATGTTTCTCAACCAGACCACTTTTAAAGCGAATTCTCATGGTCCACTTTGTGTACATCTCAAAAATCCGTTATATAGGTGCTACATTTGCCAATATCATCTTAGGTATATAAGGCTGAGCTTTTAACAGTGACATTATTTCTGGGAAAGTGGCTTTTTTTCAAGCAATGGACCAAATAAAACTTCACAAGCAAGTATGAAGAAGCTGGTTGTTGGTTGAGTGATGGAAAACAGAGGACTCAGCAGTCACTAACTGTCTGCTTCCTATTTGCAAGGGAAATAACGAAGCCCACATGGTGTATACACGGAAACACTAGACAAAAATGCTCTTAAACTCACTACGATCATTTGGATCGTGTTACAGAAAACTGAACTTAATGAAAGAAACACGAAACCACAGATGCAGAGTATGCTAATGGTTGAAGATATGTAATCGCCATCGCCAGCTCAACATCTTTGGCTAACATTTTCTGCACTGTAGTTTTAAAGCAATAAAAAGAGATAGAAAAGGAAAAAGACACTTATTTTAAAAAAATCACAGAAAGATTTGCGTTGCAGTTTCCATCGCTTGTGAGGGATACATACAAAATGGCACCTAAGGGAGAGTCGAGGAAAAAAAAATAAGGGGGGCTGTAACGAGGGAGTCCCCTAGGAACTGAGGAGACGAGCGAATGGAAAAAAATTCATAGCAACACTACGATTCCCTCATAGATTATTGATTTTAAGTAGTTTAGTGTACAAGTAAGATAAGCATTTAAAACCAAAAAGGAACTAAAACCAAAAGAGAAAAAAAATGTTCTAAAATCTAAAATGTTCTTCCAAGTAATATAGTAACATAGTAATAGCAAATGGCGTACAGGATGGAGAAAGATTAAACTAAGGAAGCTGATAAGAGAAAAGTATAAACAGGAACATATGGCGAGGTGAAAGCCTGTGGAAACGAGAGAAAGTCTCTGCGGCTGGGTTGTTTCACAGGAACCAGAAGGATGTTAAAGGAGACAGTTCAGATAGAGCAGAGAGAGAGAGAGGGAGTTGACAGAAAACTGTGCGTGCCAACTTTTAAATCTTTCATCATGGAAGGCGAAAGGCAACGGAATATGCACTTCATAAGGCTTATTTTTTATTTTATTTATTCTTCAGCATCCCGCTAGTATGAGTTATGCTATGGCAGCTTTAAAGGCATAGCAAGTTAAAGCAGCCATACTAAATGGTTCTCTTCAGTGTGGTTCTCTTAATTGCAACACTGAGCGAGGTCACTCGAAGCATCCCGAAAGACTCGCCGACGACTTCCTTGACTCTGTCACCATCGGTGTCCTGCTTGTTTATGTCTTTATTTGGATTGATTTCTTTGACCCAGCCCTCTTTCCATTGTTGGCCCTCCAATGACCCATAACCAACGCTGACGAAAATAACAGAGGTCACAATGGGAGAAAGAATGAGACCGGACTGAAACTGTACCCTTACTGTACTTGCTGCTGATTCATGTAGTGCGTCTCACTCATAGTGTCTCATTTGTGACGGACATAATTAATACACTATAGAGATGGAAACGGTAATTAAATCCAATATTGACAAGAATGACTGCAATACAATGTTTTTCCATTGAAGGGAGTCGATGTTCAGACATGTGCCGTCGATAAATAAGAAAACTATAAAAGATATTCAGCATAGATGTTTAATGGTGTAAAATCTCACAACATAAAAAAAAAAACTGATTCTATTAACAATTCTATCAACTCGTATGAATGTTTGGCATTTTAATCAAAAGACGCATATTCTGTTCCTTTGAGCATTTTCCTGTACACTTCAATACATTTATATATATATATATATATATATATATATATATATATATATATATATAACTTGGCTGTTTTGATTACTCAACTTGTGCTTGATTATCTAACTTGTATCTCAATACACGTTTTTCCCTTCTGATGCAATACCGCAATACTGCGGCCTTCGGTATTGCCCGATACCGATATTGACCCGATATGATTTAAGCATGAATCATGCATACTTTTACTATATGCTGCAAACTTATGAGTTCATCATTTTCAATTACAGTATAGATAAAATCGTTTTTCCGAGCACTATGCGCTGACCTGCAGACAGGAACAACGCCGGGTCGACAAAACAAAACACACACAGTTCATTATATCGCGATGAAGAACTCTCCTCCTCTCATATTAACAAGACAGCAACTCTCAGGAGGCAATCCAGTTGTTTACAACTAATGGGCCGTGCACTCTGTCGACTGTCGACTCTTTCTATTTTCTTTTAAGCAAAAATGCATACATGCAAACAACTCACGCAGGGAGTTTCCTTGGCCCTATTCGACTTGTGGAATTAAAATTTCAAAGTGGAAACATGTAGTTATTCAAGGTGATTTTTCAGTTTCCACTCAACATACACTGGTAAAATCAGTCACCGATAAGAGTGTGGGAATAAGCCACTCTCACATTGAAAAGCAGAATACCTCTTCTTCATTTTTATTGGGTGAATTCATGGTTTTCTAAGGTAAATATAAATCTGGAGTAGCGGTGTGTACCACAGACAGATAGGGATGTGTTTCTAATAAACACCATGCAGAGAGTAAATCAATCACTTAGTCAATAATGTCCCACATTTTAACTTGCCACATAAAGATAAGATGGAACAAACGACCTTATCTCAGCCCTGGTTTAATGAGTTATAGCAGTGAAACAACAAGCCAGCCACAATGTGTTTTACGGCAGATTTTTATGGCTTGCTGTAGGAGATAAAATAATTTCATTTCGGGTTTTCAGAAAGTCGTACGAGGTTCTGGCTGAGGCACGGTTTTAAGGTAAACAGTCTCGTTATTATATTTTGTTAGCTTGACCCAAGACCTTTCTTGCAAGTATAATGTAAAGGCAAAAACATGTACAACACCTTGAGAATGAGCTACTGTAGTTTATGGATTAGAAAGTACCACTAAATATGTGTGTTAAAGTATCTTACAGATCAAAAAACGGGGGACCAACAGAAAAAGGAAAAAGTTTATCATACAGTTATATTTTAATAATAAATCTCACAAAACATTAGAAACATGAAGTCATTGAATGTAATTTAGCAGCTTCCATGTATCACTCACAATAGATGAAAGGGCCAAGTCTCTTTATTACTTCTTTGCTTCCAACAGGGAGTTTTATCCCAACAGCGTGGGTTAAATGTACACTGCTATACTGATGATACAGAACTAAATTAATTGCACAAATCCTGATGAATCGCGTCAGTTAGAACAACAACAGGCATGGCGCTAAAATAAAAAAGGAGTTAAAGCTTCCATTAAACTTGCAGGGGTCAAGTTTTGTGAGGTTTTATTGATGTCCTGACTATGGGAGATAGGCTGCCACAATGACTAGAACCAGTTATTTTGTCATCGATCTTAGCTGACCTTGGTAAGGCATTCGTCTTCTCCTTTGTGTCTCTGTTTGGGGTTGCTGCTGGACATGACCTCTCTTAGGGGTCGCCAGTTCAAATCTGAAATCTGAGTTACCAACTGCAGTGGTCGAGAACTACGAGCTTGAGAAACTCCAAGAGGGGTTTAATCAAGACTATTATGCGTAGTAGGTTAGATTCATCACCAGATATTGTCAAATCTTAATGGCAAGATCTGACAAGATTGATCAGCAATAATTACTGTATGTCTAAGCTGGAATTACTTTCTTAGCCCAAGACCAGGTTGGTATCAACAGCTATTTCACTTAAAAGATGAAATTTTAAAACTGTATTTTGTAATTAGATTATCCACACAATTAGACGACTTTATTCTGACCAGTAAAGGTGCCAGTTCGAGCCCCCGCTTAGTCCGTCTCGTTCGATGTGTCCTTGGGCAAAACACTTCACCCACCTTGCCTACTGGTGATGGTCATCAGTTTGGCAGTCTTGCTTCTATCAGACTGACCCAGGGCAGCTGTGGCTACCTTACAGTAGCTTACCATCACCAGTGTGTGTGAATGGGTGAATGAATGTAGAGTAAAGCGCTTTGGGGGTCATGAGACTTGAGAAAGCGCTATACAAGTACAAGCAATTTACCAATATCAGTTTTTAAAACTACTATCATTGGGGACTCATGTGTTAAAGAGTGACTTTTGTCCAAGCCTTTAGGATTTTTTATAGACCCACTTGGAATCTGGTTGCATCACAAGGTGAAAAAACACACATTTCGTCTTGACTCCTTCAAAGAGGGAAAACAAGTGAGTGCATGTAGGCACCCATTTTCCATTGGTATTAAAGTCTGGGTACAATCAAACAACAGAAAGGTAAAACAGTGCCCTTTCCATATTTGCATTTTGCTCAAACCAATAAGAGGCAAAGTAAAAGCCACATTATAGATGTAAATCTTACACCAGTTTTTTTTGTCTCTCTTGAGTCTTTTACATTTCCACAGGTTAGATTAGACAAATTAAAACCACTGAGGTGTGAAAGTCTCGCCAGGTCAGAGTAACAGTGCTGCAGAAGGAGGCTGTTTGGCTCCCTACCGACGAACAAGAGTGCTGATGCAATTTCTAAGATCCCAATGAGAAGCGAGCTATTTGTCAAAATAAAGGGCATTTAGTCCTTTCCAAACACTTCTAAGTTGCCCATTTTCAGTGGTGACACTGATCACAACTAATTGTCGAACAACACTGTATATAAATAATACTTCAGCAGAAGGTTTTGTTTTTACACTTGAAAAAATGTAGAAGTGTAAATCTTTCTTGGTTTTCCTCCACGGAGCCTCTTAATGTGTAGCGTCCGCCACGCCCTATCAGGGATTAATGTAATGGAGGTTGCGGTCGTGACTGGGTATAAGACAGTGATGGGATGCGGCGGCAGTACTAAGGTTTTTAGCTTTTCACTGGTAGATTAAAAGCGCAATAGACTTGCCGGGCCTTTCGGATGACCGTTTCATCTCTTCAAGGTCGTCGTCATGTTTCGGTCATCAAAGAGTCGTGTGTTCTCGTTGCCATCTGGTTATTGTTGAAAACAAGAGTCGTCAACGAAGTCTTTTCGTCAATTACCGGACAAAACCCCCCTGTTCAACACTTATCAGCATCCTTAATTAAAAAAATTATGAATTTAGTTCAGTTACCTTTAATTCCTATGAACATTTAAGTAGGAATCCAGGGTTGATCAACAGCTTCGGACTTCAGTCCATGTTACTGAGGCCCAGTTTACACTGAGCTGGTTTTCAGTGAACCCTAAAAACCTAGGGTTTTCAAAATAAAATGAAGGTTATAGGTCAAAGTGTATGTATTTTGATGGCACGCTGATATCGCAGCATGAACTAGCGCCCCATCATACGAGATTGTCAGCACTTTCCAGACAGCCTGGGATTCTACGTGATAAACAAACAAAGTGGTGCATGATTATGAGCTTTTAGGAAATAATACGGGATTTTGAAAAAGAGGGAAATTTAGCCTAGTTTTTAGGAGTTGCCCTGAGTAACATACATTCATGTTCCTATAAAATCCCACTAACTTCCCTGTTACTGCAGGGAAAAAAAACCAACTCCCCACTATAATGCCTGAATGTTGCAATAGTCTAAGCTAGTTAATATAAGTTTATCAGGAAAAAGTTTTGTAGTCCATCAAGTTTATATTTTGGTTTCTTTTATGCGGTTTTAAAACGTCTCTCTGTTTTGAAGTTACTTTAAGGGAACATTTTTCCCCACCTGTCTGCCTTCTTTCCTTGTGATGCATGTTTGCTGCTTTAATGTTTAAAAAAAAAAAGTTAACATGTTTCAAGACGTATTGACACATCTCGCAACATCCTCCATTATTACAGACTCGGATACAACTTGTACAGCACCTTCCTGATCATACAGACCACTCAAACCACTTTACACAACAGACACATGCATGTTAAGTTACTTCATGTAAAGTTAGGAGACAGATGGAGTTGAACCTGCAACCTGAAAAACCCATTGCAAGACAACCGCTCTGCTCGCTGTGCGCATCCATCCAAGTAGCTCAGCTCTGCACAGATCATTAGTCAGGAAATCTCTTTACACAGACATAACTCCTCATTCGTTTTCTACAGTCGCAGCAATAATTCAAAATTTAAAATGATTAGTAACAGACGAAAAAGACATAATCCATTAGAAAGCATGGGGGAATTACTATCATCAATTACATTAATATTACATATATATAGGTATAGGGTTTTTTTCCCCTCTTTATGTTTCACGCTTTTGTGGCTTTTTTACTGTTATCCTCTCTTCTAATACCAAAATATATTCACTTGCCATTCCTGCATCCATTTCTCTAGTTTTCATACAATCTATGACGCAATTTTGCATTCATAATATCCCTTTCATTCCAAAGTAACTTTGTATTTCTTCACTTATGGCCCATCTCTCCGTCTCATTTGTTGCTGCCCTCCTCCGATTGTGATTGCACCGTAGGTTGCATTATTGATAGGCCTCGCTGTCTGTGGCATCTTCTCCCGCTTCCACTCCTTCTCCCCTCTCGATTATCTCCCTCCTCTCGCTCGCTCAGCGTGAGCTGCAGCTGATGCAGCTTGGCAGGTACTCAGGCCGACATCAATCTTTCATAAAAAGCACAACACACATACGCATATATAAACTGTGCTTATGCACACAGCAGCAGCTCCCGAAATGTTTGCGCAGGAGAAGTACGAGCTGAGGGTGGGCTATAAAAATAACTTTTCCCTCATTCTCCCGCCTTCCTTTTCCACCCTTTAGTAGTTTAGTGTCCTGACGGCAGGCAGACAAAGGCTGGGCTGCCGTCAAAAACAGCATTAAACCCACCTCACCAATGACCAAATGAGAGCAGAACACACAGCGATGATCCGCCCACCAAAAACACGAAACGTCTTGAAACGTCTGCCACTCAACTTAACACGCCGGCGATGCGTTTTTCTACTTCTACTAAATCATTCAAGGCCTCAGAATTCAAACAGTGAAAGAGGAAAAAAAAAAAGAGAGAGACCAAACCGTGAAGAAGAAAAAAAAGCAACAACCCTGACCTACATTGCAGCATATTTAATGCTTCTGTTTCTCACTGCTACTCGTCTGTTTAGCGTCAGAACCAGTTTCAGCCTGATGGCTCCTCAGACAGATGGCGAGAGATAAAAAGAGGAGTCGAGAGAAGCGCGAGGACGCTACAACGCTGATTGACCCGACGGAACGGCGCCTAATGGATGCAGACACATGTTTAGTGCGCCGAGCGGACGCGTTTCATCATTAAACCTCTGATGGTTGACTCTCATGGTGTAAACACTGTGCTTGAACAGTGCGGGTATGCGATTGTTTGCAAAAACCTGGCTCCTATAAGTGAAACACCACAGCTGTTGCTGTCTTTGTGTCTGTCAAAATGAGCCGGGAAGAAACTGCTGCTGTTAACACTGGCTGATAATGAAATCAAAGGGTCATCCTTTTCCAGGACATTGTGCTTCCGACTTGTCAGGTTCAAGAGCCTCCTAGGGCTTAAATGGGTGGTAATAACCCAATTAGCATTTCCCCTTTATATACGAGAAGTGAGGCTGCTCAGAAAATCCACACGTTGGGAAATGTCACGTTATTGATTCGCCTTCTATTTTCAATAACACTTTTGAAAACTACATGACTGTTTTAACGCGCAGACGCCGCAGTAATTGCCTTTGCCTGAATTCGAGCTGGTAGTAAATGTAGGATAATATATATATTAAATTTGCAGAAAACGTTATCTTCCACTTTTTTAAAGTACTTTTCCTTTTTCCCAGTAATTACAGATATTTAATGGTTCATCGGTTTAATCAATAAATCTTTTTCTCTGGAATAAAAAGCACATTTTTCTAATAGAAATGTTTGCATCTAAGGATTTATGCCTCCGGACCTTTTTGTGAAAGGCTACGCGTTTCTTTAGTGTAATAGACTGGCAGCCCGTCCAAGTTGTACTAATAATGTTATCTGGTGAGTGCTAGAGATGAACATCTTCCATCCCACTGTCACAACTACATTGTAAACATGCACTGAACCTGTAAAAATGCGTTGTGCGGCTATGAAATGGTAGTAAGTCATAAAAAGGTGAACTGACTGAGGGTCAAATGTAAACACAGGTTTTACTCCATGATCAAAAGCAAAACTAGCCATTACTGTTTTTGTAAAAATTCACAACAAAAGGTTCTCAGCTTATATATTTGTTGGAATTTTTGGTTTTACAGGAGCACCTGGAAACCTATAAAACTACTGTAAAGATCTCCTAATACTTATAAGGAGGAATCACCAATAACAGCCTATTTGTATTAAAAAGATTATCTTAAAGATTAGCCAGACAGTTTTTGGACTTCGAACATTCTGAGGCAAGCATCATAGTTTGTACATATGTCCATAGTAACTTGCCTGAATCCAGCTGGGTACTGTTGGCCGCTGACCTCCAGACTCTCTACCGATGCATACAGAGGCTTTCACAGTGGCATTTGTTATGTTACATCCAACTGTCATGCAAATTTTGAGCGACCCTTTAAAATGTCAACAAAATAAATAAATAAAAGGAAAATTAGATTTTTTGCATCAAATACTTAGATCCATCAACCAGTGTTATGCATGGCTGCCATAAACAGGAAGCAGTAGAATGAGGTCGCTAAATCAGAACCTATTCAGTAAATGTGTTTACATCATGCCTTTAGGACATTAAGTCTTTTTAGAGTAGAAAAACAAAGATTTTCGCTGTTGGATCTAAATTTTCTAATGTGATACTTCAAAATGTTTAGTAAAAAAAACGATGTAAACGGTGCTACTGTAAAAGACAAATAAAGTTAATCTGATTCAAAACAACACCAACAGAATGTGAACTAGTAAAATATAGAATGCCCTACAAGCCATTTGTTAGGTTTTTAAAAACTTTTATCCATCCATTTTTGTTTCATTTAGCCACCTGGGAGAAATGCTGATCGGATGTCCGAAGCTGTCATTTCTTTTAATCGACACAATCAACAAAAAGCCCCTATCCAGATTGACATACAGTACTGTTCATTAAGGTGATTAAATACAAATGCATACAAGTCTCACTGGCTCTAATGAGCTCCCATTAAATTCCCCAGATTGGAGATAAACTGAACTGTCTCTTGAGCTGCTCAGAATTTAATCCCGGTTTATATTAGAACATGTGCTGAACAGCAGCTGCAGCTCCAAATTAAGTCCTACTGTATGTCTGTGTAGTCTAATGTAACAAAACCATGGCACCAAAGTAAAGTACATCCTAACAGTTGATGTAAATGAAATATCAAGCTACAGTAAAGTCCTGCCTTACATTTTTTAAGATTATATTTAAGTGACAAAAGTAAGGTGATAAGGAATGGGTTTAATGAATGGATCCTTGGCAAGGGAATGATAGAAGGGGAAAATTGGGGAGTGAAACTTGTAAGGAAAACTAAACACATTGATATGACTTTGGCAAAGACTAAAGAGAGTTGAGATGTGTGAAGACAGGTGCAAGCAGAAAGCAGGTGGCTGGCAGACTCGTTCAGGACTCTAGCGAAGGCAATGAAAATGTAAGACTAAATTATGGCCCTGTTCCCTTGAGCCAACAGCCCAGGGAGGGATTTTATAGCGTTGATCTAACATGAGCTACATGCTGAAGATATTATAATTAAGGCATACACAAGACCGAGGATTGAGACGGGGGTCAAATAGAGACACGGGAAAGAAACATCAGTGAAGAAGACATCATGTCATGTTGCTTTACAGTTAGACGTCCATCGCTGCTGAAATAGCCCTGTTCTTTATCAATTAGATAGTTCTATTTCTAGATACAAGCAGACTCTGCTCATGACTGGGAAACGGTTTTTACTTCCTTCCCACCCTCTGTCTTTTCTCAAGCAAGTATTACTCCTCTTGTCATTACTTTCACTGTTTTTCCATTACTTCCTGGACTAGCTTGCCAGTGTTCCCTCTTCTGTTCAAGGAATTCATCTCTTCTTACTTCGGACATCTCTCATAACATGCCATTCTCTCCCTCCGCATTCTATATTCCTGTCTTTCCAAAATGTTCTCTGTGTTTAACTGTGTGATCATATTTGTTGTCCCATTCCTCCTACTACCAGGTATTGTTAAGTGTACAGCCGTTTTAGCCTGGTAAGAACCAGCTCCATGTTCTACAGTTTGCTGTGCACAGAGGGTCTGGACTCTCTGCTATTGATAAACAATCTATTGCTGGAGACTTGGACTATGCTAAAGTGTTAAAGAATAAATCAGATTTTAGCCTATAACTAACAATTGGCCATGATTGGTGTATGTAAGGAGCAAGCTCAGAGAAACTAATCAAAAATTACATCCCCCATTGCAAAGAGAGAATTTTTAAATATTCCAAAAACTAATTGAATAGCACTCTTCCAAGGGGCTGCACAGTGGCGCAGTGGGTAGCACTGGTTCAATTCCACCCTGGGTCACTCTGCAAGTTTGCATGTGCGAACTGTCCAAAAACATGACTGTGAGTGTGTGCGTGAGTGGTTAATCACCCTCTGTGTTTCTCTGTGTTGCCCTGCGATGGACTGGCAACTTGTCCAGGGTGTGCCTCTCACCTATTGTAAGCTGGAGATAGGTGCCTTGCGATCCCACAAGGATAAGTGGGTTGGATAATGGGTTGGATAATGAATGGATACTCACTTACTTCCTTACCATTGGAATCCAGCAACCATAGGCAGACAAAAAAACTAGTACAATGTTAATTAAACAGCTGTAACAACATAATTCACAGTTCCCTCTTTTCACTGACTGCCCAGGATTTAATTCATCCTGAGAAATCAAAGTTAACAACTGTTAAGCTTGACAGGCGTACCAACCGCGCTTCTAACCAAAGACAACCTAAAATATTTTTGTGAAAACCATGTAGTGTGACTGCTGCTGTGATTGACGCCAAATGGTATCATCCTCTTTCCAACTAAGAAGGCTTCTTCGGCTGTCTCCAATCCCCATTGACCTCTTTTTGTTTTCAATGTTTGACTAAGAAGACTATCAACACCTAGAACTTTCTGCCAATTGTATCAACAATAGGACTCTATATTGTTGAGCCTACACTGTGTAGAATTGGTATTCAGGATCATTAGGGGTTCAAAGGGTTTTGTTGATGTATTCCTTTATACCATTCATTTTAATGGGGTGTCAGAAAGTGCAGTAGTTGATAAGAGTAATCTATGACTATATTAAATGTAGCCACCTGTTGTTCTCTAACTCTTCTGATAGCCTGTCTTGTTATCAGGTCAAAACAGCTTATTATATTCCCATTGTCACTATACAGGGAGCACATTTAGAAATAAACCACAGTTTTAGTTGACAGTACGAATGTTTAGTTTTCCCTATTGTGGGAGACTGACTGAATTAGAATTTATTATTTGATGCCATCCTGATGTCAGGTGAAAGAAACTGATTTTGTTGTTGTTGTTGTTTTTTTCAGAAGGTAATAGAGTAGCTGACCCTTGTGAGGTTAATGCATTGACGGTCTCCAGGTGTCACTCTCTTAGAGGCATATACACCTTTAAAGCAAAAATAAAGAAGTTTCTGTTTAGGTCGAATTTGGTGGCCAGTGTGGACAAAAGCGATACTGTTTTGCCTGAAGGAAGACTGCATTTCCCATGAGGACCAGCGCATAGCATCGTGAATTCCTGATCCCCCAGTCGCCTTCAGTTGGATTAAAGCACATTTCTGTTTCCAGTGGCTGTGTGAAGGATGAATAGCGATGAGGTAATGAATCTTATTTTGGCGAAACAATGTCATATGATGATGGTGAAAATAAGAAACGGGGAAAGTGATGTATCCCGTAATGCTTTCAAGCACATTTATAGTTGTTTTGTGTGTCAGTGTTCCTGCCACCCTCCTCAAAGTTGCTTAGTGCCAAATATGGACCCCCTCAGGCCATGACAGGGGTGTCAATATGTTAAAAAAATATGTAATAATATGTCAATATGCTACAAAACAAAATATGTTAATGTTTTGTATGAAATAAAATATAATCTGACAGTCACAGTCACTGAACCCTGCAATCAGAAACACTGCTGGGTACTCTATATACATAGATGTGACGAATTGAAACGAATATGTCGTCATTTAGGTAGACGGGCAAAAATGTTTGACCTAAAGAGATCAGTGGATTACCTTTTACTTGCAATGCAACCATGCAGCAGTCCTCGACTGAGAGCCACAGAAGTTATGGTAGCATAAAAACTAATGATGAAACAGCAACACATCATTTACTTTATAATTTAAGTCAAGTACAGCTGTGAAGTGACATCTTGTGACATGGGCGCTGTATAATGTGATGCCATGGACACTATAAAAGCACACTCTGTCATGATAATAAATTGATGCAGTCAGTCCGCAGCACTTGTCCTCTTGTGCGTTTCTGTGGAAGAGCTGTTCATAACATCGGTCTTTGCTCTCCTCTAAAAATGGGTCAAAAACTTACTTTAGTTTGCAAAGTATGTCAAGCAAGGGGATGAGTCCTCTTTTTCTCCACTAAAAGGATACAACATACTAGGGCTGAACGATTGTAAGACAAAATTGACGTTGCGATTTTTCTGGCAGGGATTGCAGTTTCGATTTCAATCAGGATGTATTTTTATTTAAATCAAGTTTCAATTAGTTTCCATTAAGATAAGAACGAAACTGCTGGCCACAGATTTCAAATGCTGTTTTCCTTTGATATTAATTTTGTCGGCTCCGCTTCTGCTCCAGCCTCAGCCATGTTTGAAATTGAATGATTTGGAGTCGAGAACACGTGACGTGGTGCAGCTTCCTGATTGGTAGCTGACACAGAGCCTTTCTTCACCGGCATTGGGCATACATGTGAAATTATTGATGGACTTATCATTATTATTGACAAAATTATTGGAGCACAGAAAAAAAACGCAAAATTGAGTTGTCTGTTTTCAGTTTAAGACAATAGATCGTTCAGCCCTACAAGATACGCTTAAAAAGGTTTTAACCACTGTATGTCTGATACATTACACTGGATTTTTGATCAACCTGATTGTATCGTTCTCTCTGAGCGCTCAAGGACTAAGCCAAAGACAAAAAAGCAAGAGGCTCAATGGTCAAATAAAGAAAGACATTTTTTTTTAGTATTTTCTAACTGATTTTTTCTCATTAAAATTGTAAGTAAAAGAAAAATATCAAATGAATGTTGCTAAAATGATCATGTTTATGTTTAGGGACTGTTTTGATGGGTTCTAAGGGAACGGAGGACATTCGAAGGCTTTTTCACAAATTGATAAACTTGATGTTAATGAGTGTTAATGAGTGGATCCAACAAAGTTAAGGAGACAAAACATCAAACCTTCTGCGCTTTTCCCTCTATGGCATAAGTTGGTATCTAATTAAAGGAAGATCCTTACCTACAAACTGGAAAGTAAATAGAGTCAAACTAAATGATTAGCTCATACGTTTCTGAAACTGATTAGTTAAATTATTATATAATATGTTATAGTGGTTCACACATCAGGTATTTTTAGTTATTTTATTAATTCAAAATAATTTTTTGAAATAATTGAGTTTGCTTTAATGTTTTTTAGTGATCTGTTTAAGCCCTCATAACAGGATTTTTTTTCCTTCATAGGTTTATTGCAACAACTATAGCCGGGTTGCTATTAAATGTGAGGATTGCTGTATATGACGATGGTCTCGTTTCTTCAGCCGTCCACCCTATTTTTCTGCATCCCAGTTTTTTTGTTACATCTGACTGACCTCGCTGATAGTAAATATGGACTTTCAGTGAAATGTAGGTTGGTGGGCCAAATTTGTTATAGTTCCGCATCTAAACATGGAAATCTAAGACTAGGTCGATGCATGTTGTGTACCGTCCTGGTTAAGATCAGCTGGAAAGCCAACTAAGCCTCGGTCAAACTTGGGAGAAGTTGTTGTAAAGTTGTAGGATTTTGTGCATCCAGTTGAACACACGTCCATTGTCTATGCCTGCTTATCCTTGCAGGGATACATTCTATGAATAGAGACCATAGGCCGTGATTCATCTGCAGAGCTACCAACTGAGCAACTCAGCAGATGAACATCTAAAAGGTTAATCATTTTTATCTTTTTAACATTTTTTCAGCATCAGTCTTATTGTCATTCATTCTTCCAGCTCAGTTCATAGAGTTTCTTATAACTACATGCTTTGGTTATAAAACTATATTTAAATTAACATTGAGTCACAGTTATCCAAACTAATTATTTTCTTCATCTTCATCTACTTAGGTTTCTTCATCTGGTCATGCATGTTTTGGGTTCATTTTAATTTTTTTTACCCAGACAAAAGCTTGGATTTCGTGTGTGTTATGCTTGCTGTCATAGATCGTTACACCAATGACAGTTCACTGAGAAAAGGAGCCGAATGATCAATGATTTCTGGGATCTGATATTTGCTTTATGGTAATCATATGTGCACAGTCTGAATGTGTGAGCTCACGAGGTGCGTTGAATGTTTAAATATGCAAAAAATACTCACTTTAGCACACAGGTGAAACCAAAATGTAAACACACAAACATGTCAAAAAATAGCCCAACGGAGAAAACAGGGTGGAGAGAATGGAGAAGGATTTCATTCCCAACGTGCATTGGTGCACAACCTGTTACCTCTTTGAGTAGAGGGCATGAACACCCATGTGTTCCGTTTAGGCTAGGAGTTACAAAAGTAAGATGTCAAGTGTTCTCCAGAGTTGTTATCAATTTGTACATTGTACTGTGCAGTATTCTTGGTGTCAGTCTTACGAAAGAAGCTAGAAGCTGCTATTCAGGCCTTTACTTCAATAAATCTCTAAGTATTTACATAAGCTGCACAGAACCCACAACTCACGAACATTCATGGTTAAAAAAATCGTTAGTGGGACATATGGCCCCAACATTATGGAAATTTAGTAGAAGAATACAATGAGGGCTTTGTTAGATTTATGGGATGCCGAAAGCTTTCGCGGAACAGCATCTCCCTTGAAATTTTTTTAATTCAACATCGAAACAAACTGGTACTGGCATCTATTAGTCAACGCAACTGTTCTTCCTAAAAAGACATGACACTGTAGAACAGGGATGCCCACACTTTTCCAGCTTACAAGCTACTAAATAAAGATGACCAATCTTAAGGGATCTACCACCCAACACCACCACATACATTATAATCAATAATAATTCCTATTTAAATCGCTTATTTGTGCATCAAATAAAATATATAAATAAAAATAAATGTAACAATATCATGTATATGAGTAAAGAGCCAAATCAGCGAGATATTCAGTTTTAAAGGGGCTGATGGTGATGACACCAGTCCTGCTGGTGATTCAGGAGATTTAAAGCATTTGGGAGAAGGTACAGAACCATTCCCACAGTAGAGCAACAACATGAACACCACCAGATGCTAGCACTGACATAAATGGCTCTCAGCTGTGATAATAGCTTTCTTGGTACTATCGTTGTCCTATTATGTGGTTGTGTTGTTGAATGTGTCCGTCTGTTGCTGGCTTGCTGTTATGTATCCCAGCTCAAACATGAAAGTGTGTTCCAACCTTGGATTTACTGTAGGTTGGGATTCATTAGTATTCACCGGGTTGATGATGAGCCACTGTTGATATTTTCCCATGATATCACTATTTAAAGCTCTAACCTTGGCACTACTTATGTTAAATGTGTATTATCTTAGTAGTATTGCGAAAACAGCGGTAAAGTTACTGTATATTCCAACCTGGGTGCTTTATTAGGAATTTGGCCTGATTGGGTGACTGACTACTGGCCTGAAAAAAAAATCTCTCAGTCCGGCCCTGCCTTGACACAAATCACTCACCATATTTAATAGGAAATGTCTGTGGCTGCAAGATCTTAAAATCCATTGATGGAAAATTTACTGCATAAGGGAGTATATCGTTCTATAATTACAAATTCTTCTGAAATTATTAAGAAACTATTGTAGGTCGTTCTATAAGATGGGTATCTATTAGCGTTATTAGAGATCCTAATTATATTGAGATGAACATTGTTATTATTGATGTTAGTCATTCTCTAACATATTGGTCCGATATGTTAAACGGGACAATATTAACAAGAATATTTGTTTCCATCTTGTTGCCATATGTGTTTCAGAAGAGGGAGGATAACAGGTTGGCCATGAGGTTTTGTTTGGATGCTCATGTGACAGTGATGGTGATGGTATGATAATATATAACATTGCTACATATCTGTCATAATGACAGTAAGAATCTTGATATCAGGCAATTTAATCTATCTCTGTGCCTCCCTAAAAATTATGTAATGTAAATAACAATTATATCTTACCTTTTTTTTTATATAAATATAATGCTGATGTGATAAGACTTGTATTTCGAATGTAGCTTTTGGATCTGATGAGCAGTATTGCACACGCATCAGTGCTGTTGATCATAAAGTTTGAAGGAAGAAACAAAACAGAAATCCATAACTAAGGACAAATGGATGAGCATTTTGCATCATCCAATGTTTACGTTCAATCCTGCTGCTTTTCTGCCTCCTTTTTTCGGATAATTGTGATGTCGTCACACACAATAACGAGATAGATGGAGGTAAACTCGATAAAAATCCTTTACATGTTGGATTTAGGACTACAAGTGAAAAAAAAATAGATTTATCCTGTTCATACTGCAGTAAAACAAAATCCCATATTGGTCACATGTAGGGGAAACACATTTAATTTAGAGCATTATAGCTTGCAGTGTGAACATCATTGCCTTGAGGGTATAAACTTGGGGGCTTCGGAGAATTAACTTAAGCAGGAAAAGGCAGAAGTGTATTTGATTTACCCTGGTCAACCCCAAGCCACGGCAAACGAATGCTTTTGATGCCTACACAGTGTTTTCGAAGCCCCAAGCATTCAGTGCAACTTGACCAGTTGTCTGCGTCCTGAGTGATCGTCCTCCTTGGCCTTTCTACGTCACTCTTCCATTATCGAAGATGATCATTTCCTTTTGTAAAACCTTAAAAAAAAAGATCCTGCATTGCTGTTCACAACCATTCTCTTAGGTACACAATACCATATAAAAATATTTCCATTATAACGGAGCTACTTTGAAAAAAAAAAAAAATAATGTCCATTTATTTTATTCTATTTTTTTGGTTTGTTTTACACAGATGTCTGCAGGAGAAACAGAAAAAAATAATGCTGATGGTAATAATAATAATATAGAATAATGATATATAATAAAGTTGATTGTGAGATTACCAGGCCAGGCTTGAAGAGAAGTTTAATGCATTTGAATATATAGCCATGTTTCCATCAACAGTTTGTATGCACACTTTGAGCATTTTTAAAAAATTACTTTGTAATAATAATATTCAGAAAAGCCTTTGGCTTTTCAGAAAAGGTGTTAATGCATTAAAACGGACATAGAAATACAATTTACCTGTTATCGTGAATTTATTCTACTCTTTCCTGTATATTACTGCCTGTTTATTACGTTATAATCTTAGCCTGTGTAGATGGGAACACAAATCTAATTGTGTGTTTTTGCTTTGTTTTAAAAGGTTGCCTAAAATCCACATGGCATTTGGTAGGAAACACAGATGCTCGTTCGCCGCAGCATTTATGGAGACAAGCTAATCAACTCTTAGTGCTTCTTGCGACGTCATCCCAACAAAAGGCAGAATTAGCTGGGGTTTTCTTCTGTGTGTCAAAATGCTGTGAACTCCTGCTGGAAAATCCCACTTTATTACCCAGCTTTGTTTGGATTCTCTGTACACATTTGTTATATGATATAAAAAAACACTAACTTACTAGACATTTTGGTCAATTATCTGCCAGGCATTTTATGATTTTTCTTTTTTCCAATAAAACTGGAGAAATATGTTGTTAATTCCAAATGTAATTACTTAGTTTTTATAAATCTAGGAAATTTCATTAATTTGAGGAATAGAATAGCAAATTTAGTTGCGAAAAAAAGCGTGTTACATTAGGTTTTTGTGAGCAGCAAAAGGTTTAAAAAAAGGTGAGTAGAGGTATTCCATGATGAAACCTAAAAGGAGACAGCCTAATCCGGTTGGTGGAGGAACTCAGTCTTGACAGAAGGTTCTCCTTTGCTCTACCTTCTTCATGTCTCACTCTACAGGGTTATTTAGGGTTTCTATAGTTATGCTGCTATAGGCTTAGACTGCTGGAGGACAATCTTCTCACTCTGCTACTTCCTTCCTTTGTCCAATCTGCTTAATTACCGTTATTTCAACCTTGTTAACCTTTTGGTTTCTCTTAGTGTTCTTCTCTCCATAGTAACCACACCTGGGCTGGCGTTCTGTTAGCTGAGACAGCTTCTTGGATGAGAACATGGGCTGAGATGCTTCCAGTGACGGTCTACAACTGCTGCTATAAACTCTTTTTTTTCAGTATCCTGTGCTTCTAATTTAGCTTTCTGTCTTTTCAAACCCCCAGTCTGTCATGGCAGGCGGCTGCTTGTACTGAGCCAGGTTCTGCTGGAGGTTTCTTCCTGTTAAAGGGGAGTTTTTCCTCTCCACTGTCGCTACATGCATGCTCAGTATAAGGGATTGCTGTAAAGTCAACGACAACACAAGCCATTGTTTCGGTCTGCTGATTCCAGAGGAGTGAATGCTGCAAGTCAATGACTCGATGCAATCTGCTGGGGTCCCTGAGATTGGAAACTTTTTCAAAATATATTTTGTTATGATGTATTTACGATTTTAATTAATTTTCTTGTAAAGTGCCTTGAGACGACATCCGTTGTAAATGGGCGCTATAGAAATAAACTGATTCTTGATTCTAGGCAAGCGTGCGTGAATGTGTGTGTGGGCAAATCCACGTGATGGGGTGTGATGTCCCATCTTCATGATGCTGAGCCCCAAAACCTGGAGCACATGTCTTATGTAACAGGAAAGTGCTTTAGTGCATTTGGGGGAACAAAAAGAAAAAAAAGCCCCAGTGAGTGTGCTGCTGACGAGCCTCCATTATTGCCTCTCACAAGAAACAGTGTGATTCTTATATCCGCCACGCATGAGGGACTAAACGCGCTGTTCGCCCACATGATCCTCCAGCATCTGCATTGTTTCATCCACTCGCACGCAAGCGGTCTGGATGCAGGTGGGAAGCTGGAGAGGCGAAACACACACGCACACACACATTCACACTCACACAATGCAACACCATCCACTCTGAATTACAACTTCTGCATTAAAAAAAAGACAAACTGGGTGGATGTCTCAAACACTGATCATTCATCTGTTGTTACCAGCGGATGCATGCAGGGGCTGCAAGAACGAATACCAAACACACGCGTCTCCCTCCACCCTGCACATGAGTATTCTGGTGATATTAACCAGTTCTGCGCGTGAAATCCTCCACGGACAATCAGTTTGGAGCAATTTTAAAAGACGGGGCACGAAATAAGAGAGAGAGATCGCTGAAAGGAGGCCAGGTCTGGGCGGTAGAGGGATGGTTTACCTGCTCTCTGGTCGCCAGGTCCTTCTCCAGCTGACGCGGCTTGTTGTGCCACACCAGGTAGTGGACGGGGAAGCGGCTCTCCTCCGGAGTTTTCCTCGCAGAAATCATGATCCAATCATAGTTTTTCTTCCGGGTTTCAACACTTTGCAGCCGTGCCCAGCATCCCTCATCGACGGCGGTGCCCTCCCAAAACCTCTGACCACGCGTCAGGTATGGGAACGAACCTGCGCGTATGTAGGAGTGGAAAGGGGAGAAAATCCTCCAGTGATGATCAAAGATTCTTAAAACAAAAAAACAAACAAAAAAAATAAGGAAAAAGAAGAGAGATAATCTCCTGTATTGATTGTCTCTGCAGATAAAAAAAAAATACACCTGGAGTTCTTCTCTCCTCTCTCTTTCTGTCTCCCTCTTCCTTCTCCAACGCATCTATCCTCCTCTTCCTCCTCCTCCTCCTCCTCCTCCTCCTCCTCCTCCTCCTCCTCCTCCTCCTCCTCCTCCTCTCCTCCCATCCGGTGGTGACAGAAAGATGTGCTGACAAGCTGCAGTACAAGAAAAAATAAATAATTGTAAAAATAAAATGCTCAAATTCAGCCTATCCAAATTATGGGATGGGAACGAAACGCACGCATTAAGGAGTAGAAGTAGAAATGAAATGGTTTGAAATGAAAGACGCATCCCTTTTGTTGCTTTATTATTAATATTTCAGATTAAATTTCCCTTAATAACTAATCAAGAAACAAAAAAAAATATTGAAATAAAAACAAAACAAAAAAAACAATGGTATTATTTAATTATTGATACAAGTATGGTTAATAATGACAAAACAGATTTTGATTCCGTTTTGTCATTACCAAACAGGACCAAAGACATTTACAAGCTTCTAAAACAGGAAAGACCTAAATCAAAAACTTTTGTTGTTGTTATTTTTGTTGTTTTATGTCAAACTATATGAGATGTGACATACATCCCAGCCCATGTTTGGGAACAACAGCATTGACCCTCCCTGGATGCTCGAGGCTATGGGAAGCTGTTGAGTATATATTCAATGTCCATGAAGATCAGATATTATATTCACCTTCTGTTTTTATTAGCGCTTTTTCGCGTAGACTTTTGTGTTTTTTTGCACTGACTACAGAATAAATAAAAACAACTCTATGCAAAGATATCAATATTGCAGCTAAACTAATGTTAGGGGTCCTTCAAGGAATTCAACAAAGTGACACAAAAATTCTAATCAAGAGGCTTTTTAGTGCATCTGTTCATGACTAGAATGAAGCGAATCATTGCTAAGCTCAAACTAAATTTTGTGAAAAATTATCCTCCATACTGCCCACAAGTTTACTAAAAACCCTTAAATTGGTACACCTAAAGTATCAACTATTGTGTTAAGACTTTTTTACTACACTGTAAAAAGCACTTTTAATCCAAATGGGTTTGATAGCTAGAGGTCTAGGCCAAAAGGAAAAGTCCTGGTGAGGTGAAATGGACAACTAGTACCATAGAAATCAGAGAGTGAATGTATCCAGCCATTGAACAGCTCACACCTTTATTAGGTCACATAAGTGTGCACATGTTAAAGGGTCACCGGTTAGTTATACCCGTTAGTTAACACATACAGGTTATCTGAGTGCAATACAGATGTAAACCAGTTGCGATACAGATGTAAACTAGTTTAATAAATAAGGACAACAAATAAAGGACGTAAGATAAGATAAGATAAGATAAGAGAAGATAAGATAGTCTTTAATGATCCCGGAGGAAATTGTTTTGCCAATGACATGATAAATTAATCAAAGTAATTGTATATTTTGAGTATTTTTGATCAAAATAAATATTTTATATACAGTTATTACAGAAATATTATAGTAAAAGGGTAGGATTTTAAATTTTTTTTTATTTTTTTTTTACGAGTGATAAATTGAACTAGGAAGGGATACAATGGTAATAATGGTAAGAAATAAGGGGAATTCATGGAATCATTAATGAGGCTAAGAGCTTTCCATATTTGAGTGAGCGGCAGGTGGAGAGCTGCGGTCTCTCGGTGAAGCGCAGGCGATGCAGGAGCCAGATTTAATGGGACGCGATTCATGCACCAGAGCCATGTCCACTTAACCCGGCTAGGAGACGGAAACCTGCCAAAATAAGCTGGGGGGGGGGAAAAAAACCGGCGTTCGTACCTGCGGGGTGCCAGACCAAGCAAGCCGGCTTCCGGGGACTCGGCGGCGGCCGCAGCGGTTGACGGCAGACGTCGCACGGAGGCTCAAGCGAGCGTTCGCATCCGCGCAGGGGTCCGCCGCTCGGTGTCGAGATGTCAAGAAAGCTGCACAGGACTGAGGTCTGCGCTGACTGCAGCGCGCCAGGTATGGAGGAGATAGGTGGCACTCAAAAACACACCGTTGCGTTTGAGACAAAGAGCCCGACATGATGGGCCGCTGCGGCCGGAGCGGCTGCTGCCGTCAGCGGTTCCGCGGGGCAGGAAAACGGCCTGGACTCCGGAACTTCGCTGTAGGCCGCAAACAAACAGAAGGAAAAAAAAAATAGGCGTGTTGTCGGTCTGGAGAACAACATTAACGATGTAGATTACCGAGCCGGCTGCGCTTGACTATGCAGGTTTTGTCGGTTTATTCGGTTCAACAAACGATTTTGTGCGTCATATTGACGCTGGGAGGAACGTTTGTTTTGATTTTCCCTGACAGGAACGGACAGTTTTTACACGTTAGCTTAGCTTAGCTTAGCCTAGCGATGCCGCCGCTCGTTAGCTGGCGTTAAATCCGGTTGGGTAGTTTGATTTATTAATTCCAGACGCCCTTTTCAAAATATGAGCTGTTTTTATTTTAGGGTTTTGTTTTTGGGGTGTTTTACTTTGCGCACTGATCGCAGCTAGCTTAGCTTAGCCGCTCCTGCTAACTTTCGCTAAATGGTCAGTTTAGTGCCAGCTCGTAGTTTTGACAGCAGTCTGCGGAGCTCTCATGCTAAACTTAGATTATACAGAAATCCCTCTGTACACGTCATAAATAAATATGAAGGCTTAGGGTTTGAACTACAAACGTTCAGTACTTATTCAGACCAGAGATGATCTTGCCGTAAAATAGTAATATTGATCTTTAATCCATGTTACACCAGGTTTTTTTTTCAGTCTCTCAATCAACGCTGCCCATGCAGTCATTAGAAATGGATTTGAGATAGAGAAGGTGATGTACAATTAATTTAATAGCTGCACCAATCACGGTTTATCTGGCCGGTAGAGATTTCCGATTTTTTCCTAACTTTATTAAACTCTAATCCCATAAATGAGAAGATGCCATTCTGATTTTTCATTTGACAATAAATATGAACAAGAAAATAACACATAGCCACACAAAAACTCTGCAGAAACCTTATTTATTTTTCATAAATGCAACCCGAAGCTGTGCTTGGATAGATCAAAGTCAAAGTTGCTTTATTGTCAAAACTGCAATATGTACAGGACATACAGAGGATTGAAATTGCGTTACTCTCTGACCCATGGTGCAACATTAAACATTAATTAGCAATAAAATAAAATAAAAAGAATATAAAAATAGATTAAGAAAAAAATGAGAATAAACACACACTGAAGCGCAAATATATATTCCCTGACACATGAAAAATATAGATGTAAAAATGACTACTTGAAAAATTTAAAATAGAAGTCCCTATATTAAAACGTAAGCATTTAAAGTTGCAGTGCAGATTATGAAGTCTTAAAAGAAAACCGGTGTAAGTCCGACGGCAGTGCAAAAACAATTATCTGTAGGTAGTTTAAAGTGATATGTGCATTGAAAGATAAAGGGGATGTAAGTTTTTTGTATTGTTAAGGGGGGGGGGTTAGGTTCGTGAGAGGGGGGGCAGAACAGGAAGCGAGTTGAGGATCCTGACCGCCTGGTGGATAGTGCTGTCCCTCAGTCGGCTGGTCTTGGCCCGGAGAATCCGCAGTCTCCTTCCTGATGGTAGCAGACTGAAGAAGCTATGTAGTGGGTGGGTGGAAACACCTGTGTTGCTGCCGACCCGTACTGCCCGTGGTCTTCCAGTCAGGAAATCTAACAGCCAGTTGCACAGTGAGGTGTTCAGCCCCAGCCTGTCGAGTTTGAGAATGAGCTGTTGGGGGATGATCGTGTTGAATGCAGAGTTGAAATCTATAAATAGCATTCGTACAAACGAGTCTTTAGAGTCCAGGTGAGTAAGGGCTGAATGGAGGACAGTTGAAATAGCATCATCAATCGATCGATTTGACCGATATGCAAACTGAAAGGGTCCAAGGAGGGGGGAAGGACCGATTGGATGTGTTGCATGACTAGCCGTTCGAAACACTTCATGAGGATGGGGGTGAGTGCAAGTGGGCGGTAGTCATTAAAACAGGAGGGCGACGCCTTCTTCGGGACAGGGATGATGGTGGTGGCTTTAAAGCATGTAGGAACAACAGCCTGACTCAGCGAGATGTTAATGATGTCTGTAAAGACGTCTGCAAGTTCCCCGGCACAGTCCCTTAGCACACGACCAGAAATGTTGTCAGGACCAGGAGCTTTAGATGCGTTGATCCTTCTGAATGATCTTTTCACGCTGTCCGGAGACAGCTTCAGCACCAGGTCGTCCGAAGGGGGTGGAGATTTCATTGCAGGCGTGCTGTTGGATGCTTCAAACAGAGCGAAGAAGACGTTCAGCTCGTTCAGCAGAGTGGTGGTGCTGTCACAGGTCTGCGAAGGGGCTTTGTAGTCCGTAATGGTCTCAATCCCCCGCCACGGGTTCCGCGTATCTCTGCTGTTGCTGAAGCGATGTGCTATTCTCCTGGAGTACTGCCTCTTGGCCTTTCTGATGCCATGGGATAGGTTCTTTCTAGTTGTCCTCAGCCCCTCTTGGTCTCCAGCTCAGAAGGCAGCATTTCTATCTTTCGGGAGACTGAAAACCTCCCCTGTCAACCATGGCTTCTGATTGGCCCGAACGGTGATGGTCTTGAGGTCAGTTACATCATCAACACACTTGGTGACGTAGCTGCAGACAGTATCTGTGTATTCTGGAAGATCAGTGGTGTTGTTGTAGGTGGCAGCTTGTTTAAACATATTCCAGTCTGTGGTGTTAAAACAGTCCTGAAGTGCTTCTGAAGACCCTTCTGGCCACACTCGTACCTGTTTGCGAACTCGTTTGGTAACTTTAACCAGTGGTCTGTAGACTGGCATTAGCATAACAGTGATGTGGTCAGAGGCACTGAGGTGGGGGAGGGGAAGGGCTTTGTAGGCTCCCTTCTGGGTAATGTAAACATGGTCCAGTGTGTTGTTACCTCGTGTTGGAAAGTTTATGTGTTGGTATATTTTGGGAAACACACTCTTTGGGTCTGCATGGTTGAAGTACCCAGCTAAGACGAGAAAATTATCAGGGTGGGCTGTTTGCTGCTCACTGATGTGCTGGTACAGTTCGTGTAGTGCCTACTCCTGTTGTTATTGGAGCTCGGAGGAATATAAACAGCAGCGATCATAAGGGCTGTAAATTCACGCGGTAGATAGAATGGACGGCACTTAATAACCATAAACTCCGCTACCGGTGAACAGTGTGTGCAAACCACAACAGCGTCGCGACACCAGGCATTATTGATGTAAACACAGAGGCCGCCACCGCGGGTCTCACCTCCCTCAACGAGAGCTCTGTCCGCCCGATAGCATGTTAGCCGTTCTAGCTGAATAGCGTGGTCAGGAACGTTGTTATTGAGCCATGTTTCCGTAAACACAAAAACACAACAGTCCCCCACAGACTTCTGAGTTGTCCGTAGTAGGCGTATATAGTCCAGTTTGTTGTCCAAAGAGCGTACATTAGCCAGAACCATGGTGGGGATGGCCGGTTTGTGTGGGCTAGCCGCTAGCCTGTTTCGGATACCACTGCGCTTACCCCGTTTCTGCTTCCTTTCACGCCGCTTGTGGCGCGTCCGCTGTGGGCGAGATGCAGGGGTGGGGGTCGGAGATGATGCCGTTCTCTTGAGCAGACCGCAGACCCGTAGCGCTTCTTTGTTTTCAGGATTTACCTTAAAAAATGAGGTTCTGCTGATGTCGAGCAGGAACTCACGGCCGTATGTGCGCTTCAAGATGTGTAGACGCGACGAAGACGTACAACAACATTCCGACTCATAGGACAAAAAACACTATTTTTCGGGAGAAAGAGAAGCCGCAGCGTGTGCACGCGCCGCCAATCAGTTACAAAACTGGAGATCCAGTTTCTGATCAACTACTTATATGTTGTTAAAACTGTTTGCTTGCGCTTTCGTTTGTGTTGGCTCAGTTGCCCTTACTCTGATGTAATGTGGGGTTTTTAACTAAAGTGTATGTGCGATTTCAGTTGTGAGGCATTATATTAGAAAGGATAAGTAAATATACGTCATATCAGCTGCAACAACAGTATTATTAATGGTTATCAGTATTGGCCCAAATCTCTATATCGGTGCAACCCTGTGTTTATGCCAAAGAGTGCATTTCTAGCATCAGTGTCCCTGAAACAACCAAAATGTTCTGTAGGAGCGTCTCCTCCGAAGACGCAGGTTGCCTCCAGTGAAACGCTGACACAGCCACAGGTGAAACAAAGCTAGCGTGTTCTGGGTCCCTCGGGCGGGAACACCGGTCGCCATGGCTTCAAAGCACGACTTGTACTCCGGGCTTCCGGCTAAAGGCTTCCTATATCGTCACAGAGTGTGCACAATTGTATAGCAGCTATAAATCATATTGTCCTCTTAGAACATGATTAAACCGAGTCTCGTGCGGGCACAGGTTCGGGCGGGATCACTTGTGTTTTGGTGGACTTTCTGTTTCTGAGCTTGTTATTCACTATTAATCCGTATTGTTACCTTTTTAAATGCCTTTGAAACGTCGATAAACAATTGTCTGTTGTGTAAGTAGGGCAGTTTAAGGCAGAATTATGTCATTCACCAGCTTTGGCCAATAAAGCAGCACTAATACCCGGTCTAATAGCTTAATGGTGCGAAGCCATCACATTGATGGCTAGCCTAAGCTCCAAGATTTTGTTAAATGTATTTTAAAGATTAAATCATTAAATTGCTCCGCAAAGGCCATTCATTAAAGATGTTTTGCATTTGCTGCTAACCTTCCTGGTGGCAGACCAAAAATAATTGTGACGGTTCATCGGAAGATGGACAGTTTTAGCCTCGTTGATACCCTGAAGCAGGACGGTTGTATCCCAGTTTATAAGTGAATGATGCAGACAGAGGATACAATTTTTTACGAATTCTCCAAACCTGAGTGCGCAAAAAAGGTCAACTATGGGACAAAAAGGTTTGCTGAGATGCTGCATAAATCTGATAAATTACTTCAACATTTAGAATGGAACAATATCTCAGCTATCTCATTTAAGCCTTTTAATGAAAATATAGGAAAAAAATATATTTTTTGAGATGATTGCAAATTTATCAAAAACAGGAAACAAGTGTATCAAATTAAGTTCAAGTCATTACTGTGGTTGCTGAGTACTTTGTTGGTCCACCTTTTACTTCTCAAGCTCCGTCAGGTTGGATGGGAGAAATCTGTGCAGCCATTTTCAAAACCCTCCAGAGATTTTTCAATGAGATTTCAATCTGGACTGGACCTTACACGGACTGGTGTTTGCTTGTCCCGATCCGACATTTGGATCGGATCGGCCGCCGATATTTACAAAAAATGTGTATTGTGTTGGATTGGCCGGCAAAGGGAAAATTCTGATCCAAGCTCCCGATCGAGTTTTTTTTAAAGTCCTTTCCGTGTTGTCCATTGCACCGATTTAGATAATCAATTCCAGTTTTTGCTGTGTTTTCCCTAATATCCGGTCTGCATTTTCCAGCACACCTTCCGCTCACAACATTGCTGAATGAAACAGGCTGTATCTATAAATGTGATGTCGAATCTTGTTACTACTTTTCACTGGGGGTTAGGGGACGTATGTGCCTGTAATCTGAGCAGCATTTGTGGACGTGGTTCTATTCAAAGTTTTTGAGTAAAAAGAGTTTGAAAAATACCCGCGCAGATAGTCGCGGCGGCGAAGCAGTGGCGCGTAACGAGAGCTGAGCAGAGTATGAGCATGTCGAAACTCTCGTCTTTGTAAAAAAGAATCTCCCCATCATGCTTGGACTGCAGTCAGGCAAACAGTTGACATTGAAGGGAATGTGGAGATGGAGATGGAGCAGAAGAGTGTGGAGGAGATTGGGGAGTAACAGGCATGTTTGCCTTTAAATAGAGTTTAAAATATTATTTGCACTGTTTTTTTTAAAGCCTTGTTCAAGAGCAGAGCACTGATGCTGAGTAATAGACTATTTTCTACTCAGGTTGTTTGGGTGTTTTGCTTTTTTAATACAGTTTCCAATATTTTTTGCACATATGGCTTTTTAAGCCTTGATTTACTGATGCCATTTCTGTTTATTTATTATTTTGTCTATTTTGTGTTTATTTATTCCTGAATAAACAGGTCAGTTTCTCATTACCAACTATTGTATATTATTCCAACTCACCTAATTCAGCTGGCTAGTTGTTTTTAAGAGTAAAACTCTTTTCAACATAAGTCTGACAACAAAGTAAGTAGGCTAAATAACTTTAAACTTGAATAGAATATCGGATAGGCCGGTATTGGTCGGTATCGGTATCGGCCGATACTAAAAGCAACAATATCGTTATCGGATCAGAAGTGCAAAAAGCTGGATCGGGACATCCCTAGTTTGCTTTGCCAGATTAATTCCAATCATCTGAGTTTACCACAGACTCGATTGAAGCTGTGGAAGGGGGATCATCTCGAGGACGATCAGTGGAAACGGCTCAACTATTTATTCCTTATGGGACACGTTTGGGTTATTTTAACTCTAAAGCTTTTTTTAAAATAAGACTCAGTTTTTGTTTAAGAAAAAATGTGAATAGGACATGTTTTGCATCCCTTAAAAAGAACTTAAAGTTCTTAATATTTAGCTCCTTGGTATATTTCTAAAAGTTGAAAGCATATTTTTGAGTTGTTTGGCTTGTGATTTTTAAGGAATTGCCTGTCATGTACGCCCTATTGCGCCTTTTTTGTTGTTTAATAAATAAGGTTAGATAAGGGATGAAATGGCATTCAGAAAAAAAGAACGGAACAATCAGAATTTGGGGGGAAAAAAGTATGATTTCAGTAGTTGAGACTAACAATTAACATGCAAAATAAAATAAATACATCAGCTTGAACAGTTCACCCTTGATGTGGCAGCATTAAGCTGTGGAGATTTCTTTCTCCACCAATATCGGATAAAAGGGACAGAATTGAAAATGAACAACTGAGTTAAGTGTGTCACCGAAGGTTTTAGCAGGCCAACGTTTCATTTTGATGCATCCCTACTGGTTAATGTTACTATTGTCCCTCTTATGGCGGTTAAACCAGATGCTTACTGCTGACGCTCGATGTCACATTCTGTCGTATCGAAAGGTCAGCTCTTGACTTCACGCGTTTGCCTCAAGCCACTTTGTGTTTACGAATGAAACAAAACGTGTTGAATTTTACAGTGAAAGGGAGAGCGAATGGCAGCTTATTTTTAAGAA
>JAVLVB010000125.1:694990-712765 GCA_032876305.1 Orestias chungarensis | reverse complement strand
GTGGCAACCCCCATAGCTTTTCTGTTTTGGTTGAATGGCACCCTGGGGGGGGGGGGGGCTATTGGGATCGGCCACTGTTTACCCCGAAGCAGCTAATCAGTTTGTGTTTGGCTTCGTTTCCTATTAGCTTTACTTTTGTTTTGCTTCTTCACTGCATCAGTTTTTCTGTACTTGTACTTACAAAACGGTTTGATGTTATAATACTTTTTAACTGCAGATTATATGTAAGCCTAACCCCTGATAGCAGAAGGAGGCCCTTGTGAAAAAGCTGCGAGGTCCGTCACACACATCCTGTGATTGTGCTGTGCGTGTTTATGTGTTTGTCCGACAGACCCAGGGTGGGCCAGCATCAACCGAGGCGTGCTGATCTGTGACGAGTGCTGCTCCGTCCACCGCAGCCTTGGGCGCCATATCTCCATAGTGAAGCACCTGAGGCACAGCGGATGGCCTCCTACGCTGCTCCAGGTGAGGGCCGGGAGGTGGAGAGCACCTCTGGAGCAAACGGGAGAGGAGAGTGACCAGGATTGACGACGACCTTGACCGAAACGACTCTTTGAATTTGCTTTCAGATGGTTCAGACTCTGGCCAGTAATGGGGCCAACTCCATATGGGAACACAGCCTCTTGGACCCCGCACAGGTGCAGAGCGGTCGGAGGAAACCGAACCCTCAGGACAAGGTCCAGTAAGTCAGCTACCTACAAAATCACAGACACACAAATTATCGGCCAGCTGTGAACATGATTCGGGTTTTCAGCGACGGAGAGGGGGTCCACTTCCTTAAAATTCTTACGCCGCTTTTTGGTTAAAATATATTTCTAGTAGGGTCAATACAAAAGTAATTAGATCTGCAGAAGCAAGACTTTCCAATTTCTTTGAATTTGTGTAAATCTGCAAATAACATTGCCATCTAAAAATCATCACATTAGACTGCTTCCCATCAGATCTGGTTTGTTATGGCGAGTGATTGGAAACCATAACATTACAGTAATTTACTCCTTTTTCTGTAGTGCTTTTTTTTCTTCTATTTAACAGCAAGATGTAAAGATGTGAAACAAAAAGATGAAAGCACATTAATAAGTTGTTAATGGTCAAAATAAGGGATGCACCATCAATCCATATGTGATTGTGGGGGTTTAATCAAAGCATAGACGCAATATCAGTTATGTGGTGGAGTGTTACATCGTCAAAAGGTTAATAATGCTGAGACTATATATATATATATATATATATATATATATCAATTTGTATTAAATGCATTTTAATTCAATAATCATAATGTATAAGGCACTGAAATTGTGGTGCAGGTTCTGTGATAGGAGTTGTAGGTTTCAATTCAACTTGAAATTAAAAGATTACACTATTATCCGTATTTTCTGTTTGTTTTCACTTTTGATAAATGTAATTATTAGTGACTTTTTTTTTTAAACAGGTTCACAAGCTTTTCATTTCAGTTTGTCAATTCAGATCACTAGCCGATGGATCGGTGCATCATATTTGATTCTTCTTCTTCTACATTCACGCCTGTCTACGCGAGAACTACTTTCTCTGCCAATCGTCCTCTTTTCCTCTCCCGTTCAGTACCACTAAGTCGGAGTTCATCAGAGCCAAATACCAGATTTTGGCGTTTGTGCACAAGCTTCCGTGTCGGGATGATGACGGCGTCACCATGAAGGATCTCAGTAAGGTAAAGACTGTTATATCATTTGATCATTGCGCAGTTGATGTATTTATTTTTTTATTTTACAATCATCTTTAATAGAATAGGTGAGAAATTCATATTGTTAGGATAAAACAGTGATTCTCATATTTAAAACCCTCATTCCAAGCTTGGAGCACACCACATCTCCAATTTTTCTCTGTTTTTTGTTGCTTGGTCACTATTATCTGAAATCCAGCAAGAGTGCATCTAACAATAAATTAAAGTTGCTAACAATCTAACCCAATCCGATTTTACAGTTTTCACAAGTATTCATCACAGAGGCACTTTTTCCTTATTTGTTAAGGAGTTTTTTTATTTTATTTGAGCTTATTTTTGACTGCTTTTATAACACTATTATATATTCGTATATATTACTGGTTTCAGTTTAAACCTATTTTTGCATCCATATTCTCTCACTTTAACCTCATTAACCCCAATTAGGGAATCAAATGTAACATCTTATTTCCCTGCTCTTACTGCAGTGATTTCCCATTCCTATCGATGAACATTTGCGGCGTCCACAGGAACTTCCGAATCCCGGCTAAACCAATTTCACCAGCAGCTGATTGGGAAAGTAAACTCTGTGCAAAAATCTTGTCTCAGCTGATCGACACGCGTCTGCTAAGCACACAACAAGCGTGTCGGTCCAAACGAATCGTTTTTAGGTCACCCGCCTGGATTTACCCAGCAATCATCAACGCAAAGCCAGAATTCTCACCTGCAATTAAAAAACAGAAACTAAACGTTTTCTTCACTCGGTTGTGTTTTTCTTTTCTTTTCTTGTAACTGCTGGAATGTAATAAAAAACCGGCCACCATTTCTATTTACCAGCGTGTATCCACATGATCACAATTACAGTCAATTACTTTTCTCTATGTGAGTACATAGAGAACACTCCACTCTGCAAAACTCATAAAAGTATGTAGGATATCGTAATCGGATCAATATTTGTATCGGGCGATACCGAATACTGCAATACTATAGATAGCATAGACGTGCCAGTAAGATTAAACCCACACACTTCTGTGTCATTAGTAAGAAAGTGGTGTGGTTCTGCAGCGATCATGTCAAACATACATTTCTTTGCTTTTCTGGGGTGGCCTTTAAATGCATAGCATACCGATTAACATAATACCCAGACTCTCCCACTTTCCTTTTTTTTGTCCTCCTGCGCATTTGATGACGGAAACCAAGTGATTTAACAACACGTGTTGGTGTTATTGATTTTTTTTCATTCTTGATCTCTTTTAAAACAGGGATCACCTAATTAACAAGCTATAAAAGCCTTCGACCTAAATCGCTCAGTACACGTTTGAAACATTAACTCTTCGACGTTCTCCTAGTGTTGCCGTACTCTACGTTTGTACCCAGCTGCTGCATTAGGTTATGAATAGTTCAACACAATTAGCAGTGACGGACCTATTCACACTGTGAAACAGCAGGCCCAGCCACAAATGATGCCCCCCACCTTACATTGGTACAAATACACACAAACGTATCCACACACACTGTTACTTATAAGCTCTTTCCCTAGTAAAGTGTATTCAGGATGACGCAGCAGGATGTAGAACAATCCCTGATCCCGTGGAGCATCGGCGGGTTAATAAGGGACAGCTGCCTCCGTCTCGTCTCTCTTGTCTCCGCACGCCTCACGTCTCCTCTGCTTTCATCCGACAGCAACTTCACTCGAGCGTGCGGACCGGGAGCCTAGAGACGTGTCTCCGCCTCTTGTCCCTCGGCGCGCAGGCCAACTTCTTCCACCCGGTCAGCAACCCAGCACGCACGTCCACTTCGCCTGTTTTGAAAGGCGGCCGTGTTCGGTCGTTGTCTTTCGGGCCTGACTCGTCAGTGTGACTTGTGTTTGCGTCGCAGGAGAAGGGCACCACCCCGCTCCACGTCGCGGCGAAGGCGGGCCAGATCCTGCAGGCCGAGCTGCTCGTCGTCTACGGCGCCGACCCCGGCGCTCCCGACATCAACAGGCGCACGCCGATGGACTACGCCCGGTACGGCTGACCGCACAAATCATGGGGAAACCACAACAGCAGCAGGGTTTGAAGTGCGGAACGAACTAAAAAACGGTGAATCGTGTGTTTGCCATCCAGGCAGGCCGGTCACGTCGAGCTAGCGGAGCGTCTGGTGGAGTGTCAGTATGAGCTGACGGACAGACTCGCCTTCTACCTGTGCGGCCGGCGACCAGGTAGTGTTTTCATTCGGTCGGACCCGCTAACTTCAGGGTGGCTCTGGGAAATGCACGCAGTCCTGTTAAAATTCACTTTAAACTGAGATCATTTCTCCAAGCGTCAAGAACGAAAGTGGACCAGGTAATCCAAGAAGCCGACGAAAGCTGAAGATGCAGCGGGAGTAATGGCTGGCAGTTTTCTAGACTCGAGTTTCGCAACCTGGTGACCCCCTGAAAATATCTGATTATTTCATTCTCCCTATTTAAAAAAAACAAACAAAACAACCGGAAGTGAAATAATTACACATATATTTTTAAACAAGTATCGTATAGAAAGCATTTTTGCTTTCTTAGTTTCTTATTTGATGTTTCATTATGTCAAATGTTTATTACAATATTTATTGATACATTAGTATATGTATTTACTGATACATGTATTTGGCCCTCCATACAGTTAGTTTATTTCTCTTTTTCCTCTTTCTTTTTTTTTTTTTAGCATCATATGTGGACAATGTATTAAAATCTCCTTTTGTCTATTATATTTTAACAGGAATGTTCAGACTTTGGGGATCCTGGATACGGTTGTTCCTTCAAACGATTAAAATCTGTTTTTCTTTTTTTCTTTTAGATCACAAAAACGGTCATTATATCATTCCTCAAATGGCGGACAGGTATGGACTGTGGCATAAAAAAAAAAAAAAACTTTTATCTTTGCTCACCTAGACTGTTGTAATTGGATAAAGAATATCTATCTTAGCACTAACCCTGCCATGTATGTTATACAGATATAAAAAAATGGATGCAGTTAAATGCTCTTACCACATGGTGTCCCCATAGCAAATGTGTAGAGTTGGACATATTATAAATGTGATTGTTACAGAAACTAGTTAATCCCAAACGTTTGAATATTTTCTATTGTTACACACAAAAGAAAATTAGGCGGAGCCAGTTTTAGTCCATCTTACTGATGAGAATCTTGTTTCTGAGCTGCCGTCCTAACCTCCTGTCGTATCTGTTCTCTTCCGGTGAACGATTCTGCATTATAACTATTAAAGCTGTTTTGATGTGGCTTCTCTTCCCCTTTTTTCTCTCTTTCCTTTTCCTTTTTTTTCTCCTCACACTCCATCTGTCCTCCTCCCTTTTGCTGCGCTTGGTGGAGCCAGAGCTCGTCCTAAGTGCCCGACACAGAGGTATCTCTACTTTCCTTGTTCCTCCCTTCCAAATACCTCCTCCAGTCTTTGTTTTTTTTACGTCTGCATTCTTCACCAGCATGGATTCATTTAAAGTACACGGCAACGTAAGGGCCGTCTAATCAAAGGTGACTTTTATTAACTTGCTTTATAGAAGATCTTGTGTTTCTGAGGATCCCTAAAGAGGAAAAAATCCCACCTGGAAGATTTTACACTTCTTTTTTTACTTTGCAATCTGTCCATGGAATTAAATATACACACACACACACACACACATATATAAGAGGAAAATGAAGCGTCATTTCTCAGGTGTGCTGTATGGCAGTCTCACACTACCTGTACATTTTTTATTTTTGTGTCACTTTGCCTTAATACTTTTTATTATTCTCAAAGTATCGAATTCTTTCTTACTTTAGTATAAAAGCCTTAAACATGGTGAGATGTGATATTACCCCCCACCCCCACCCACCCAGACAAACTCTGGTGTTTTCTCCTCACCCCTTCGTCTCGTCTCCCATCCTCATGGGTTCCTCCTCCCGCCTTCCACTGTCTTTTACATTTTCCTGTCTTCATGAAAGCTGGTTTACGATCGATGATGTTTTTTTATTCTTATTTTTTGATTCAGTCTCGACCTCTCTGAACTCGCCAAGGCTGCGAAGAAGAAGCTGCAAGCTGTAAGTTTCATTTAGAACTCTATATACCAGTAATGAATCATTTATAGCGGAGGTCTTCAACAGGGGGTCAGCGCAGGTACTGCATGGGGGTCACGAAAGTTTTGGTTTATTAGACTTTTTTTTTTTTATATCCACCCCCACCCCCCTCCCTGCAGTTTTTTCCACTAATTGAAATGTCTTTAAATACACATTAACATGAATTTAAAACGCTCTAGTGAACAGATAAATGGAGGCAGATTATGCCTTTCAGTCATCGAAGCACACATTCAGCAACACACAGGAGCTCTTTCAAGCTGGGCACCGTTTCATTCACAACACCTGTCCCATCAAGGAGGAATCAGAATCAGAAATACTTTAATAATCCCAGGGAGAAATTACTTTAGTTACATTACTCCATATGCAATAGACATTAATTATATATAAATAAATAAATAGGGGGTCCCCGCTCCATCTCGTCATCAGTTTGGGGGTCCTTGGCCTGGAGAACGTTGAAGACCCCTGATTTATAGTCAAAAATAGATTTTTTTTTTACGTGCGAATAGAAACTATGACCTGGCGTGAGCGAACCCTGACGTTTCCTTCCTTTTTGTTCTCGTCGACCTTGTATTTTATGGACACGTTTTGTCCCGTGTGTGTGTTGCAGCTCAACAACCGGCTGTTTGAGGAACTCGCCATGGACGTGTACGACGAGGTGGATCGCAGGGAAAACGACGCAGGTGAGTCTCGTCCCGGGTCTCCCAGTTTTAGTTTTGGTTTTCTGAAACGTAGGGATATTAGGCACTTGTGGGTCGTCATGGTGACAAAGCTTTACTTAGAAGTGCGCATGGGGACGCCGGTAACCTTTGGTAGATGTATGATGATCTGATCACTTATCACTAATTACTTGCTATCCCAGTTTAGATCTGGTCAACGGCATTTTTCAGGGGTTTCCCAGGGTTCACCCTCTCTGATTTGTTTAGGCCGTCACATAAGCCTAATAAAGCATGTCTGCTGTTCAACCACAGGGCAACGTTTAGTGTCGAGCAATTTGTCACGCTGTTGGTGCCTCAGATATGTTTTAGTCTCGCCATTAAGAACATTAGATCGCATATGCGACCGATTTGGACATGCTTTAGAGCCTTGCCTACACAGCTTCTACGTGTTGACCGCTTGGAGTTTTTGTGAGATTTCCACACAGCTAAATTAGATTTATTTGTAAGTAGGATTAAAATACAGCACCCTTCTTCAAGCCAGCCAAGCGGCAGTGCACAGCTGCACCTGTGGTACGTCGGTGCTAAGGCTGATGGAGGTTTGTCTGGTATTTCATGAATCTCAGCTGTAGGACAAATGTGTCTAGAAATGTCTGCTTATATATGGATCGCTGAGAAAGAAATATGTTCAGTCCATCGACTTCTCTGGGCGGGAGAGAATTAAATGGAGAGAACGAAAATGAGCGGACCTGAGGAAGAAGGAAAAGTGTCCGTTGGAGAGGAAGGCCAAATGTGGGGGAGGCGGGAGGAAGTCCTCACACACGCTTCACTCTCTCCTCCTCCTCCTCCTCCACTCTTTCTCTTCTTTGGATTCCTCCTTTCAGTAACATAAATAAAAAGTTTTGATGGAAAAAGCCGCAGGTAAGTGGCTCAGTTTGTCACAGACGAATCTTCATCGGAACCAAACCAAAACCGTACAGTAGGACTGTTGGATTACGTTTTATTATTTTTTTTTGGGTGTAGTCTTTCATTTTCCCTGAACTCTGTTTGTGTCTTTGCTTACGTGCGGCTGGCCGTACTGTGCGTGTGATGTGGGTGGGTGCGCATGCGCCAGCTGGGTCGACCTTGTTGTTTTAAAACGCACACACACAGAAGCAGACACTTATTTTTTTGCATTTTCGTCCACAGTGTGGTTGACGACACAGAACCACAGCACCCTGGTAACGGAGCGGAGCGCGGTCCCATTCCTGCCGGTCAATCCTGAATACTCTGCCACACGGAACCAGGTAAAGAAACGGCACAGAGAGCGGGAAACATAACATAAAAAACCTTCCTTTCTTGAGACAGAAATCCCGGGTGTACACTTATTTGCGGCTTTCCCTAGAACGTAGAAATGTAACGGCATTTCCTGTGTGGTGTGGGTCTATTTTTGTCGACGCTATTTTCTCCATCAGACCTGTGTTCTGCGTCTCGGCTCTACGCATTGCTCAAACTTTCCTCCTTATTGTCTCATGCAAATCCCAGCAAGCCTGCCTAATTGTAGGGTTTGTATGCTTTTATTTTTTCACATAGAAATCTTCTCCGTTAGCCAAGTTACCATAGTGTGTAGTGGAGTTTTTTCTGTTTGTGCGAGTCGTCTGACCGGGTTTTTCCACAATGCGTGGTTTGCCGTAGTCGCTCTGACAACGAGCCGTTGGCGGCCTGCATGGTGATTGTACTAAAGAAGCACAGCTTCCAATAGATTTGTGTGCAACTTTAACAGGATGTGTGTTATTATACGTTTTTTTGTCCTCACCAGGGTCGTCAAAAGCTGGCCCGCTTCAACGCTCGGGAGTTTGCCACGCTCATCATAGACATCCTGAGCGACGCCAAGCGGAGACAGCATGGGAAAGGACTCAGCAGCCCGACTGGTGAGGGAGCAGGAATTTTCTCATGCACTCTCCCAAATCTTGCTAATCAAAAGATTTTAAGTTATTTAAAAAATTAAATAATACATATTGATGAATCATTAACCGCCTCGTTTTGCCGCATTTGGATCATATATTTAGTTTTTGACAATGTTCCCTAAAAACGTTGAGCCAGTCTGATGAAACCAGTTTGATGAAACCTCTGTCCACCCATACCCCCCCCCCCCCCATCAGACCCACTGGACCTGGGCATAGACGACGACGAGCACGACTACGACAACGTCGCTTCTGATGAGGACACAGACAGCGAGCTCACCACCCAGAACAACAACAACACGCAGCGCTGCAATCGCGCCAAGGTAGAGGTCTGGAAAACACACACATTCACACACAAACATGATTTTTATGTTCTCTCACAGAGGATCGGTGTTGAGCGCTATTCTCTGTCAGTTGATGCTAATATTTAACGATCTGGTTTTTAGATATTTTTTTTTTCCATTCTGCGTTTACTGGTATTGGAAAACCAACGTCACGTCGTTTGTGCTGCAAAATAATTTTTTGCATCGTCTCAACTTCCTCCCTGTTGGTCACAAATTTCTGTATGTCACCAAACTCTCTTAGAAATAATGCTAGTACCCAAAAACAATGTTGCTGCATTTGCCACGGCTAACTTGGCAAGAAATTTTAATTGTTTAATGTAACGAATGTGAGGCCCCAACTCGACTCTCTTCACCCTTATTATCCTTCCCTTGTTACAAAAGAATTCAATGTACATTTCTTATTTATTTATTTTTTGAAGCAGCTAATGAAGTTCAGATTAACAGCTTTATTTAAAACAAATTTTTTTTTTACGTCAAATCTAAACTAAATGTAAAACTACGCCCTCAAATCCGATATAATAGTTTTTTCTTCAATCTACGTCGGACAATCGACAATACAGAAACATTTATTGGATTCATGATAATCCTGGGGGGAATAAAACATTATTTGTACTTTCCAGGTGAATTACGACGGGTTGAACAGGAACTAAAACATTTAACCTGTAAAATCTCTACAGTTTCTGCAAAGACGTGGCTGAAGGCTGGTTTGATCTGGAATATTGCACAACTATTCAGCCACTCATTGGTTTCTGGCTCCGTAGGAAAAGTCAGTGTAGGATCCTCTGTGAGGGAAGCTAATGGGTCATAGGTTCTGGTTGAAATCATCAGCTATTCTGAGTACATGTCAGTGGGGCATTGTTGAAGCAGTGAGACTGAGAGTAAGTACGGGGTTGGAGAGGAGGAGACGGGGAGACATTAGATGAGAGATAAAAAATGTTGGATAAGAGGCTTGAATGATAATTTGAAGCAGCCGATCCCATTTAAGAGCTTTGGGCAGCAGTGTTTGGTAATTGTAACTGGTTTAGTGCCCGGGAATGGAAGAAGGCTGAACACGAGCCATCTCCTGGGTTACAGGAACTATGGGGGGGGGGGTTATTTTGTTGCTGAGCAAAGCACCAAAAAACTTTTTACACTCCGGGACTACAAAATTTAAAAATCATCTGTTTTCCTTGAAATATGAGAGAATTGCATTCAAGGTGTTGAGGGGATCCAGTTTGGTGGTTTAGTTTAAAATGTTTTTACACAAGACATCTACATTTCCCCACATATTCTCATTGCTGCATTTTTATTTAATGCACTTCTAATTAAAAAATATATATAATTTCTGTGGCTTGCAGAGAACTTCTCTGTTTTGAACTGCGGCTTGATGGGATATTAATTCTTCATTCATCCTGTTTCATATTATGAAAAAAATAAAGGACAGCAGACTTTTACTTTAAGAACGAAGGCTGCAAAGATCTCACTGTTTTGACTAAAGAAATCCTCTTTAAAAAATCCTCACCAGCCTCCCGTCCGTGTCTCCTTCTCTTGCTATCCCATCTCGGGTTGTCTGCCACCCAGAGCATGGACTCGTCCGACCTGTCGGACGGTCCCATCACCCTGCAGGAGTACCTGGAGGTAAAGAAGGCCCTGGCCTCCTCGGAGGCCAAGGTGCAGCAGCTGATGAAGGTCAACAACAACCTCAGCGAGGAGGTCCGCCGGCTGCAGAAGGAGGTAGGTGCACAAATAAGTCGGACAGATAAAAGAGTTGCCATTGGAGGGAAAGTTCCACATTTTTGCCGATAACCTCGCAAATCTCGCCTCATAAAATTCCGGTTATTGCTTTAAGGCATTTGTTAGTGTTGAGTGTGAAAACGTTGTATTTCAGACCTGATACCTGCATTAAAATCTTATAAATGATATAAGTTTGAAAGCTGTGCATAAAAATAAAACAGAGGAAAAAGTTGGAGTTAGATATTTGGAGAAGTTGATATTCTCACACAGTAGTTTTTCTTTAATTAAGTTTATGTTTACGTTTTTTTTCCTTAGGTAGACAGGAACTATTTCAGCCTCCATTCGTGCATGAAGCTCGATCACTGTCGGCATGTAGTTTTAATACTGGCTGTTGTGATTCCTTGTAGTCATCACTGTAGTTCGTTCATTTGCAGGCCTCTAGCTTAAACACACTTGTCCCATGATTCATCTGTGAGTTTTCAGTGTCTCATCACAGAATGTTAAGACATGAAGAATGAAGAGCTAATGAGAAATGTTCAGAAATGCTGATCCACTTAAAGCAAGACTGAATATATATGGATCACCACTCTTGGAGTCAGGCTGAAGTGAAATAAGAGTTATTCATTTTTGTTCTTTAGTCTTCCTACTCCAGGAAATTTGTAATGGTGTAATAAACTATTAATAACAAACGTTTCATTATTTTGGGGGTCCCAAACTGAAGATTCTAGGAATCCTTGCTTTAAGTGAGGTCTACTGCAGCCATCCAGTGTTTTTGCCAGACCCGATCACTGTGTTTTTGTTTTTAGTGTCACACATTTCATTCCCTCATGTTGGATATAAGTTACAGTACACACTTTTTATTTTTACTTGTCATTAAGGATGCCTGATTTGACCATTCAGTTCATGCTGCCTTCTTCCCAACTACCTCCCCATGTCTCTTCCTCCATCTCACCCTCCATCCTTTTCTCTTCCTGCTCCTGTCCCGCTCTACCCTAGATCACCCGGATGCAGACAGAGAACAGTGCGTTACGGGTGAGCCAGCAGGCTGGGGGGTCGGCCGGCCACAGGGTCGGGGGTCCGGGTGTAGGCGGAGAGCGAGGTCACCGGACGATTAGCGGGAAGTTCGGAGGCGTCGGCGGGGGTTTGGGTGGGTTAGGTTCAGGAGCTGACCCCGCCGGGCTCTCTGTTCCCTCCTCAGCCAACCCCCACCCCTACCTCCACCGCAGGGAACGGCAAGCAATCTCCATGTATGAGCCAGGGGCGGCCCCCGGGCCTGCAGCTCATGGCCCCCCAGCCCTGGACTCCCTCGCAGCCCGCCTGCAGCCCCTCAACACACCCAGTGTAAGTTAGAAGGCCCCCGTAAACTTCTTACACCCCCCCCCCCCCCCCCTATCCTTCCTATCGGGGGCCCTGATTGGCTGTCGTCGGGTGGTGGTCTGACCCTGATTATTGTATTTCTCTCACCACTTTTTCTCTCGCATCTTATTAACCAATCCTTCTCCTTAAAAGATCACCTCGTGCACAAATCTCAGGAAATTTTGGTATTTTTCATTCTTTCACCGTATACTGTCTTTTAAAAAAAGTTGATCTCAAGGAGAAAGATGTACAAATCAATAATGTTTCGGTTTCTTTTCACCTGGCAGTTCCTCTGATGCTCTGCTCTTTTGCCTGGTACTTTTTTTTCTTTTTCCGTCACCTTCCTGGTAGCTCTGCCGAAGCTGCTAGATCTAGAAATGGCACACATGTGCACACACACAGACACGCGCTTAAAACCGGACGCATCTCTCAGAGAATATTTTTGCGGGAGCATTCGAATCATTGCTGAGAACTGTGACAACAGTTTTACACCTCCGGATGTGAGCTTTCTGTCTTGTCATTTCATCGCCACTGTAGTTGGTAACGTCTCACTTACCTTATGGTTTTTAGAGCGTTTTTTCGTCTTTTATGTTTGCAGTTTACCTCTGCAAAGTTTTTACTCACCTAACCATTTACAGACTTTCTACAAGTATAAGTACTCAACATACTGTAGCTGCAATGGGATGAAGCTTAAGCTGGCTCTTCCTATCCCTCTTCCTGCTGTCACACTACCCTGTGCCTGTTTTCCCCATCTGCGCATCTAGTGAAACGTTTTCTTGTTATAACTAGTTTTTATTTTCCCTTCTCTCCTGCTCCTTGTATGTCGCTCTGTGGCTTCAGGTAAGGAAAGGTGGTATGAGCAGTCCTGCACCATACGGAGTCCAGCATATGTCTGGATCTACAGAGATGGGCAGATACATGGTGAGCTGATGCTTTGCTGTATACCATTAAATACATGCATATAACTCAGAAATATCAGATTTTCCATCTCTTTTTTTGTTTATGCAAAAATTGGAGCATTGGAGTCATTTTGTGCCTTTTCTGTTGCTAATGGTATTTGCAGCAGTGTAGAAATGGCTCAGGTACATTACTTCCCCCAATAGGAAAGTGGTTGAACTTGAAAGGAGGGATAAAAATAAGTACATCTAAAAATATTTTATAATCGTACCCATTGACTTTGTGGAAACGATTCCAAAAAAATGATTGATTTGTTATTTTAACATGAGGTTTTGTTTGTGTTTTCATCTCGTTTGCTCGCTCGCCTCTGTTGTTTTGTGTAGGTGTCCAGACCAGAGAAGCATGGCAGTGGCACCGACAGCGACTACGACAACGCGCACGATCATTTGCAGAGGTCAGCACTGACGAGCGAACGCTCGAGGTCTCTCAGAAATGTTTTAGGCTAATCTCGGATCGCGTCTCTTCGTAGTATTGGCCGGAGCAGCGAGGAAGAGTGTCGCGGCGAGTCTGAGGAGGGAGGCGGCGGGGAGCCGGGTGATCCTGATCCCACCCTGCCGTGCACAGAGGACGTAATCCTGAAGACGGAGCAGGTGACCAAGAACATCCAGGAGCTCCTGAGAGCCGCTCAGGAGTTTAAACACGACAGGTAAAGGAAAGACCCCCGTTTTTTTTGTTTGTTTCGATCCAAGGTCCCCTGGCAGCACTTAATGAAATGATCGTCAGGATATGTATGACCTTAATGTATGAGAATAACTAAGCCGTGTTGTGTCTCCATGTTGACACTTTTTCATCAGCTTTGTTCCGTGTTCTGAGAAGATCCACTCCGCTGTCACCGAGATGGCATCTCTCTTCCCCAAAGTAAGCCTCCGTCTCATTCCTCCAGGGTTTTGTGGGTTTATGCCATCAAACGAGCTCTAATTTTCCGCGTCTGTTCCTGCAGCGGCCAGCTCTGGACACGGTCCACTGCTCCCTGCGCCTGCTGGCTTCCAGCGCCTCGCGGCTGCAGGTGGAGTGCCGCAAGGCTGCGCCCTTGGACCCCGGCGCCCCGGCCGTGGACTACCAGCTGCTCACCCAGCAGGTCATCCAGTGTGCCTACGACATCGCCAAGGCTGCTAAGCAACTCGTCACCATCACGACGCGCGAGAAGAAACAGTGACCGTAGCGACGCACAGACGGGAGGGAGGCGGGAGGACCCGTCCTGGGGGGGGAGGGGGAAGGATTAAGAGCACGGGGGAAAGTGTGGACGATACACGAGAAAAGATGCGAAGACTGTTCCCAACAAACGGACGGCGGCAAAGAGCCACGGGCGGGGAAGCGGAGGTGGGAGGAGGACCAGCAGAAGATCGTGATGAGGAGCGTGTGATTGGCCGCTAAAAAATGGGAGGAGCGAACATGGGAGATGTACAGCTGTCTGGATCCTTACTAGTTTATTTATTGTCGTCCGTCCTTTGGCGCGACCGGTCGCCCTGGGAGAATGGTCGGCTACGAAGTCGGGCCCTTCCTCCTCTCCTTTCTCCTTTCCCCTCTGTTACCTGAAATGCCGTCCCTACACTCACTACAACGACCCGGGCGGGAGGAGCTCGGGCCCCCCCAAACGAGGCCCTCAGACTTACCTTACTTAGCCTTTTTTCCTTTTTTTATGCGGGGGGGCCTCCAGCTTTTCTTCCAACCCAACATCCCCGTCTGTCTTGCTGTCGGTGGTACACAGCATGATCTGGCATGTTTTCATTTCCTTTTTTGTTTTTGTTTTTTTTCTTTCTGAATCTGCAGATAAGATTGATTTACATTTGAAAGGACCATTTTTTTTTTACTGACTTAAACACTTACACTGGAATAATTATGATTTATTATGATTTGTTGTTTATTGTGCCTATTATTATTGTTGTTCTGTTTGTTTTCTATTGACAATTGTACTGACTCCTTTTGATTTAACTGTTTTTCTGTAAGTTTATTGTACCCGAGGGTCCCCGGCATTTCTAAGCACCGTTTTTTTTCTCTCTCTCTCTCTTTTGTCTTGTGGCCAAGAGGTTAGCACAGTTGCCAAACGAGAGTGCGCATTGAATTCTCTTCGCCACGTCGAAGGCAGACCTCGACCCTCGTCTTTTCCGTTTTGGGCTTGATTTTTATCACCGAAGATATTCTGCCTCATTTATTACACAGCCAGTGGAATCATCTCAGAATCGCAGTGCCAAGGCGGCTAATATGAATGATAATGAATGGAAAAGCAAAGGAAAAAGAAAATCGGTTCAGCTTGTTTACGAGGAAGAAACCTGGCAGCCATTAAAATGCATGCATGCTAGCAAAACACAACACTAGGTTATGAGTCATATTATATCGAACATGCAGAAAACACTACTCTCTGGTGACCTGGAACATATGAAATGTGTTTAGTTTTGTTTTTTTAATGGGGGTGCTTTCACGTTTCACTCGCAGGATTGTCTGGCAAGCACAATCGAGGCACAGGAGCTCCCCTACGGCTCAGACAGCCTGCAGATCTGAGCCGCCGATGTTGGTCTTTGTTCCTGAACTCAGCCAACAGGAAACAGCAATGGGAACAAATATGTTTGTTTGTTGTTGTTTTTTTTCTGTATTTTATATTTAGTGCACTTTCCCCACTGAGCGGTTCCAGCTCTTTGCATTGTGCCGAACAAATGCGCTCGTTAACTGTAACTATGGATGCTGACGAGTTTCCGCATCTTTCGTCTACGCTGACACCCCCCTCCCTCATCCCACCCTCCCGATCTTCTTGCTCATCCCCATCTCATATCGGCTGATCCTTCCTCAGCCTCACATGACTGAACACTGTCGCGGAAAGTTGAATCTCGTCCATCCGTACCTTTTTATTATCGATATCGAACGCCTTTGCACATCGTCGTCTTCTTCATCATCTCCTGTTCAACTGACTGTTTTAGTGATTCATGACTTTATCTGACAAACCCGGAAAACGAAGGGGCCGGAAAATAAGCGTGCTCCTTCTATCATCAGTTCCCATCTTTTAGGCTAGAGCCATAAATATATATATATATAAAAATGAACATATATTTTCATGCTAGTTTCTCTTAGGCTCCATGTTAGGGTTATGTTTGCTGGGATATTTATCTCTATTCGTTGGCCTAAAGGGTGTCGTTTGGTCGATCCAGCTAGAATCCTCGGGTTAATCTCGGTGTGAGTTGCACTATTTTCGAACACCAGCTTGTTGAAGTTGGATTTACATTCTGCGCTACCCCAAAGGTCTTTTTTTTTTTTTTTTTTTTTTTTTTTTTGGTCAGACGCTACAGTCATCTCAACGGGGCAGGGACGGGGTCTAAAACGCACGTGGCCCCGCTTCCTTCCCACACTCGGTAGACACTACTCGCGGGGCCTGTAGTTTGAATGTTAAATGCTTCCATCAGAGCCCACGTCATTTAACCTCCTACACTCCGTTTTTCTTCCGTAATCCGGGATGTTCATTTCTGATTTCGGACGCGCCCAAATGTTTTCAGTCGGACCAATCCACACACGGGACATTAGGTTTGCAGGTTTTGTGTACAGTGGTCCGCTGTTTTTCTTCCCTAGGCTTCTCTTTTACGTCTCGCCACGCTTTCAGAGATGGGAGAGAGCTTCGTCTCAACAGGTGTTAAACTGTATAGAGAAAACTGACTGATGGAGAATAAAGGTCAATCATAATGGAAACTCATAAGCTGTACATTTGTAATAAACAATTGAATTGCCCTTCCTAATGTGTGGATGTTCTTTACTGATTAAAGTGTTGTTTAAGTTCATGGAAAACATTGGTACAAAGTAGCTCAGAGGGGTGAGCGCTGCTAACTTAAAAGTAGCAGCAAGCGTTGTCATTTGTAGTCAGGGGGGAAATTGCGACCGAGTTGGAGAAATCAACTAGAACGGCCCCAGAAGTCTGCTTGGGGATCCAATATGGCCGCTCCTCACCTTAACATTGTTTGCTTCTCCCAGCCTCTCTTCTGCGATCGTCACTTTATGACGTTAATCCCCAGTTTAGAGTTCATACATTTGAAAGCACCGTTGGTTGTGCTCACCCTAAAAACGCTAATCTGAAATATTAGCTCGGTTAATGCTAAAGCGCTAAACCAAGAATTGTTTTAAGTGGAAGCTAAGTAAGGAACTGAAACGCTAAATCCAACCCCATTTCATGATTTGCTTGTTTGGCAGTTTTGTCAGAATGAATGCAGGACGTCTTTTTCAAAAACGCCTTTCCAGCGATGCATTCTGGGTACGTGTTAAACTGTGTAAAGAGTTTTTACACACATTAAACATGAATCAAGAATCAGTTTATTTATATAGCGCCAATTTAAAACAGGTGTCATCTCAAGGCACTTCACAGAAAATCAATTAAAATCAAAGATACATCATAACATATCAATTTGATAAAGTTTCCAATCTAAGGAACCCCAGCAGATTGCATCGAGTCATTGACTTGCAGCATTCACTCCTCTGGAATCAGCAGGCAGAAACAATGGCGTGTGTTGTCGTTGACTTTACAGCAAACCCTCATACTGAGCATGCATGTAGCGACAGTGGGGAGGAAAAACTCCCCTTTAACAGGAAGAAACCTCCAGCAGAACCAGGCTCAGTACAAGCAGCCATCTGCCACGACCGACTGGGGGTTTGAAAAGACAGAAAACTAAATTAGATGCACAGGATACTGAAATAAAAGAGTTTATAGCAGCATTTGTAGAACGTCACTGGAAGCATCTCAGCCCATGTTCTCATCCAAGAAGCTGTCTCAGCTAACAGAACACCAGACCAGGTGTGGTTACTATGGAGAAAAGAACACTAAGAGAAAATAAAAGGTTAACAAGGTTGAAATAACGATAACTAGGTAGATTGGACAAAGGAAGAAAGTAGCAGAGAGAGAAGTGGTCAGATTGTCGTCCATTAGTCTAAGCCTATAGCAGCATAACTATAGACAAACTTAAATAACTTAACCCTATAGAGTGAGACATGAAGAAGGTAGAGCAAAGGAGAACCGTCTGTCAAGACTGAGTTTCTCCCCCAACCGGATTAGGTTGTCTA